>JAUZNK010002328.1:0-11531 GCA_035046665.1 Euphysa ruthae
AGTAATCTTAAAAAAATGTTTGATAAAAAAAAATTAGTTTTGGTTTTATGAATGACGCTATCTGATTTAAACTCAAGATTTGATGCGATAAAAAAAAATTTTCTTGTCATTTCAAATATCCTTTTTTATTAATTTTTGCTGCTGCTATTTTTTTTTTTTTTTTTAAACTAAATTTTACTTGAGCATCATTGTAATAAAGAGATGTGATAAAAAATATTGTATATATGAATATATGTTTTGTTTTAATCAGGTTATCTGTTTTTGAATGAGCTTAAGGTTTTATTTTGAGCTTCAGTGAGGTTTCTTTTAATTGACCTTCATCCTTACTTTCTCATGTGAATATTTCAGATGCTTTTCTCCATAGTTGCTTAGCTTTTTTGAAAAAAAAAAATCTTTTGACAGGAGCTAAAGGTTTTTTCAACTTTTAAGCAGAATCATATTTTTTTTTTTTATTCTCAAGTTTTTATTGTGTAACCTTATGCTTTATTTTTGTCAGTTTGATTTTATGGTTTGTTTTTCAATTTGTTTTTACAAATTTGAGTTAAAACGTTTTGGTGATAATGTTCATGTGTTTTATCTTTAAAAGGATAGAAATGGGCAAAATGTGACATAAAATTGCTGGAACTAAAAAGAGCTAAAGAATATTTTATCATTATCTTGCTTTAAAGATTTTCCTATTCTAGAGTTCTAGTGAGTCTTTACTTTCTATTTTAGCTTCAATTCCTTATGAAAATTACAACTATAATACAAGGAACTCATCGTCATTGGGAAAAAATACATCAAGTAGTAACCATCTAGTACGTGGAAAGCCATTGTTGTCTTATGAATCCAATAATGGTAAATGTTATTACTAATTAATTAATTTAGTTTTTTTGGCAAATTAACTCAACACATAGAAAGGACAGATTGTAAACTAAACTTCAGGTTGTGTTATAAACAACCGAAAAAATTTATTATTTGTGTTTAAAACTTGGAGTTTTAGCTTTTGTATAGTTTTGCTATCAAAATTTAATTTTGTGTAATTGTCGAAAGTCAAATTTGGCCAATAATTAAGATTGCAAAGGTTTGTGGTTAATTTTCATGAAAATATGAACCATGAATTTGTTTTTTTATTGTCAATTTCAAGCTGTCTTTAGAAATCTTTTTTCTCGTATTTTGATAGTTATGATTTAGGTAGATAATGACTTTAGTTTTTTTTCTTATTAAAAAAATCAAAACTAGAGTAATAAAAAATGTTGGTATTTATTTTATTTTGTGATTTCATTGAATTGTTTTGGTTTTTTTTTTTTCGGCATTATCACTTTATCTAAGGAAAATTGTATACGTTAGCGATACACCAAGGACAATGTTAGCCATAGTTTAACATTTATTTGCAAAATGCACTTACTTAATATTTTAAGGAAAATATTTTGTAAACAAATTTATTTTCTGGTTATGAAGCTTATATGCTCAAAACTTTAATAATTTTGTAGAATTATTAGAGGCTCCATAATAAGTTGAGTAATGAAATTATATACTGTTCTGAATGAAATGGATAGAAATAATTTTGTATATTAAAATGTAAATTGTCAATGTTTGAATGCATATTTATTTTCAAATTAGGTGTATGACTATTTTTTAGTATAAGGTATATAGAGGAATACTTTTACTGCCATATTTGATTTCTGACTAGACCTGGGCTAGAATCTAAAATAGCTGCAATTACGTTTTTAAATAGATGGAGATTACTCTACTGTGGCTGTGCTAAGTAACAATTCTACAAAACCGACCATCATTTACCGTGCAAAAGCTGTCTTTGACTACACTGCTCAGGGACCACAAGAATTGTCTCTTGCTTTAGGAGATATTATAGAAGTAAGAAATAATCATTGCATTTTATTTTTTTGAAAGATTGTTCTCTAGATATTTATTTTTTTATGTTTTTTATGGTAAATGTACATAAACTCTTTCTTTTTGGAATTTATAACATAACTTTTATGTGGATTAGCTTCCACGATAATGTTTGAAATTATTCTTCATGATTTTTAAAACCTGTCGCTTTTTCCTACCTCAAAATTTACTATGTTTGAAATTTATTTATTTTGTCATAAGGGAAGAAAAATTTGGCATTTTTTTTTAGGTCTTACGAATAGAAGATGATCAATGGGCAATTGGAAATTTGAATGGTTTTACAGGTGCTTTTCCACAAGATTTTGTACGAAAAGTTTCTTAGGTTTTTTTTTTTTTTTTATAATTTCATTTTTAATAGCAAGCAATGATTTTAAATCTCTTTTTCGTTTTTGCACATAGTAATAATTGTATATAAATATTATTTATGAAGCTAGTGCATTTTCATAAAAATTTCGTAAAAACATCCTATGTTTTTGGTAAGGCTATTTATTGAATTTGTTCACTGAGATAATTTAGTATCTTTACCAGTTCTCTGTAAACAAATAATTTTGGACACAGGGTATGAATTAAATACAGATTTATGGTCTGTATTATTCTAAATTTTTTTTAGGAGATCTTTTGTGATCAGAGACATAACTTGTGCTGTTTTTTCATATTGAAATATAAAATTATTAATACAAAAAGATTTATTTCGTATCAATTTAAGCATCGTTTCGTGGCATTTAAAAAAATATTTTAAAAGGATTTTGTTAAATTAAAATTTTGCGATTTTATAAGTATTATATAATTTAAGAAATGAAAAAAAAAAAAATGCTGAGAGCTTTAAAGAGGATTAAAAAAAATATATTTAGAAAAAGGAAACAGTTCAATTTTAGCATGCTATGTATAATAATGTTATATTGCATAAATATTGGGTAGACATTTCCTCAAGTATTACTAATAATATATAATATAAATATCCAGTATTTTTAAAAAATATTTTGTTATTTTGTTGAATAATCATTATTTTATGTTTTCGTTTTTTCTGATTTTATTAAAAATCAATAATATTAAAATGCTAATGGTGATTCACAGCAGTATTTGGAAAAAAAATTTTTAAGTGATTTGGTATTAAGTATTTGAAACACAAATAAGAATTTTCAACTTCCCAACCACCAGCTGAGCAATTTTACAAAATTTTTACATAGGCTTTTTTTTCTAAAGTAACCCCTCTTTCCACAACATTACTTCCATTTCCACTTCCATTTAAAATAAATCATAGAAAAGGTCTTTCAAAGAGTCTTTAACCGTTTTCTTTAAATAAATATCTAGATGTGGAATATATGTTATTACTCTGATATTTGAATATACATTTTTTTTTTTTTTTTTTGCGTAATTACTTTGTTTATTTTTTTTTTCATTGAATACAATTTGAATAAGAGTAACAGAGAGAAATTTATTTTGAAAAAATAAATGGTTGTGAAATGAGCAAGTTAATCCAGTTGAACTTTTTTTTTTTTGAAGAGCTAATATTGAATATTTTTGAAAAGTCCACTATAACTAGTAGTTCCAAATAATATATTACTTTTATAAAACTAGAAACACTATGTTGATCATATATTTATATGCTGTACATTTAAATACTACAATCTATCATAATATTTGAGACTTTTTAAAATCTTAACTTCATCTGAATTGTTCTAAAGTTTAGGTCAATGTGTCCGTGTTTGCAAACATTGTTTTTGCTCTGAGACTTTCAATGCTATTAAATATAAACACAAATTTATTACTAAAAGTACCCTTAAAAATAGTTTTAACGATGAACTTTCAGGCTTATTGTACGATATCTTTTGAGAGACTTGCATTGTTCCATAATATTGTGGCTATGATTGTAGGCTGTGTTGCACAACTTTAACGTTTACATAGCTGTTCTGTTAGTTACTCTATTTAAAACATAATTACCAATAAAGGACTGTTTTTAATGTAAAATTAAGGCTATATTAGTCTTGTATAGGATTATAAAACAATTGAAATATGATATTCTCTATGTTCTGAATACTCAATTGTTAATTTAATATATCAGTGCTTTGAACATTGTTAATTATGTTTTACATGTAGTTTATAAATGTATTTTTTAAAGAGATGTATATGATTGTATTTTTTTACTTTCCTTTGTAGATTTACGAAGTTAATTTAATATCTTCATTTTTTTAACATCCCGTTTTTATATCATGCAAACTGTAGACTAGTAAAGTCAGAGTAAATTAAGAGACTGTATTTTATACAAATATGCTTTAACCTGTTTGGTCACACCTACCAATTATATCTTTATTTCCAGGACCCAAGTCCAAAAGAGGTCAAAATATATTAAAAAGATATTATTTCAATTTCTATAAGAGTTTTTGATGATTCCTCTAAAATTTTATGCATTATTATTTAATGATAAAAAATATTATTTCTAGTAATTTAGACTTGTTGGTTGTTTTGAAAAATTATTTTGAACTTAAAGGTAAAAATTTATCAGAAATTGCTTTCGTTTTATTTGTTTTAAGAATTTTTTGTTCCCCTCAAAGGGTGTTTGGTTCAATAAATACCAAAAATTTACCTTCATCACCTGTCAGAATTTTTTGTTCTAATGGTCCAGGTCTAAAAAAAACAATTGAAAGTCATGTCTTATAGTATGTTGTGTGGCAATCAAATCATGGGAGTTTGCTGCCAAGTTCTTTAAACTCCTTTATAGTAGTTTTTCTTAACCATTTATTTCTTTACCTTAAGGGTCCATGGGTTTTGAGCATTTTTTTGAAATATTTATTTTGAAAAAATTTTGTATGATCTACATTTAATGTGCTAAAAAATCTGTTTGTACCTATCTGTATTTTCATTGGTTGGTTCATTTTTGGTTGACTTTTTTAAACAATAGCGAGTTTTAAAGATTTTCGTTGGTTAATAACAAATAATACAAAAATTTTAAGCTCAAAATTTTCATGAAAAACAAGAAATTGATATAGCTCAGTTGGCAAAGCATCGAACTACGGATCGAAAGGTTACGAATTCGATTCCAGCATCTGGCGACAAGTTATTTATCTTTGAGATTTTGAGCAAAACTTTTAATATCAGGAAATATTTTCTATATATTAAAATCCAGAATATTAAATAAGGGCATGGGATAACTTGCTTTTATACAAAACTATTTACTGTAAGTCTTCAAAGGAGTAGTTTTGGGAGGCAAGCCCTAAGGGCACAGCTTGATTAAAAGTGTGAAACGTAACTCCCAGTGTGTGAGATTGGTTTACCGACTAGTGTTAGTGATTTTCACTTGTGCGGTATTCTATTATCCAGCTTATCCGGTTTATTGTGGTCTAGTGATGTGATTTTTGTTTGAACGATTTAATGAAATAAGCTTACTCTGAAAATTTCAGCCCCTAATCATCTACTGTTCAGATTTTATGAGTATTCAAAGTTTAAAAAATTGTGACTTGGTAAATTTTAGGTAGGCTCAGTTCAATTGTTCAATTGCATTGTATCACATAAAAACTCGCATGGGAAACACCTCTAGTTTTGCTGGAAATTTTATTAAGGCTTTCTTAGACAAATACACTTTTTTATGTTTCATAGGAGAAAGAAATTATAAATCACCTTGATAGTACACATTTCAGTAATATTATCGTATATTCAATGCATTATTATGAAAATTTTACCCCTGGTTTTGTTATTTCTTTGAAGTCCACCTCAACACCCTGATACATTAATTTAAATCAAGACTGATAATAGGTTTTAGCAAATCAGTAACACAATGGATCAATCAGTATTGTTGCAACCCGAATCATTTGCTACATTCGTTCAAGGTTTCACTCTTATTTCTACCATTGGATTTTCTTAGCTAGAAGGTTGGTTGTTTTTTCTCTTATAAAGATAATAAAGAGTGTACACCAAAAAACACTTGCATGCGTGGTCTTGTGTTTACTGTTTTATGTTATTTGTGTTAGCACACAGAGCTACAGACTTTCAGTATTTTATCGTATGCTTAGATTTCAGGTATAATCCCAAAATTTTCGCTTTTGGCATTGTTAAAGGGGGATCGCATTATTACCAGAGCCACAAACCAGCTTCCCATCAGTCTTTTATGTTTGCCCGAATGTTGCTTTGGGCAGGTACAAACAAGACGTCAAGGCTCAGTTTTAATTTCAAAAGGTTACCATGATTTAGATGATGAACTGCATGTAGTGTTAAAACATGTTTTGTGTACTTGTAATACTCTGCTTCCATATACCAAATAAATTGCCCAAAACAAAGTTTTTATTTACGTGATAATTTAAATTCAATGTTATTAAATTTATTGAATATATTTAAAGTTTTACTATACATTCCACAATTTTACTAAAAAAATATTTTTTCCTCATATTTTTACAAGGCCTGCACTGCTAGGAATTTATTTTGCGGTGAAATTTTTTTACTTAAAACATCTTTTTAATTGCCTAACATGGCAATATTTTCATATCTGTCATCTAGCGTTTGCTTCATAATAACCTTTGTAGTTCTGTTTACTCTTCAAAAATCATTTTAATAGAGTCTGCTAGTTACTTCAATCCAAAGATATTTAGTTTAGATTTATATTATTAATGGCTATAGCAATTTTTTACAATATGAGTATAAATTTAAGAGGTGCTAAATTTTCAAACATCACATGAAATTCTTCTTTTTTACAATGCATATATAAAAAAAGTTTTTTCTTCACTCATTTTTAGCTAAGTTAACCTTCTTGTTTTTTGAAGAGATGCGTAGTAGTTTTATGATTCTTTATGGTTTTATAATTCTAATATTCAAAAATAATATTTTTTTTTCAAATAAACAAAATTTTTTCAGAGATTTTAATATATGAAAATGGTCATTAAGCTTTGTATAAAGAATTGATGCAGGCATATTTCTTGTCATTATCTTGCCGTGCCTTCCTGTATGAGCAGGATCTCGCTAGTTACTTTGAGAGGACTGTGAGATATACTTCTGCCTGTGAAAAATCCTGACTTGTAGTGAAAGTTGAAACACCACCACCCCCCACCCCTCCATTTCAAAATAAGTTGATATAAGCTGTCAAATAAGTCCCCCTTTTCAAATACCGCTGCTTTCTATTTAGTCATCTCTTGAATAAGTTATTTGATCTTACTGAATTACATGACTGTCATATCTCTTTTCATCTTCTAAAACATTTTTTTACAGATTTATTTTGCTATAAGTTTCTATGTAAAAAATAAATTTGCTTAAACTATAATTTAACATAATAGAACAGCAGAAAATTTTTGCTTAAAACATAAATATAAGTACGTTTGCAATGTCAAATAATTATCTTAT
The DNA here is from genome assembly GCA_035046665.1 of Euphysa ruthae. NCBI lineage: Eukaryota > Metazoa > Cnidaria > Hydrozoa > Anthoathecata > Corymorphidae > Euphysa > Euphysa ruthae. The sequence goes on from JAUZNK010002328.1 coordinate 7,216, forward strand.
TCTTATTCAAATTTAGAATTATTGAATTATCAGATATCTTACCAGTGCTACAACTAACTATTCAAATAAGTATTTGTTTTCTGAGACAACAAGTTCCAGTTCCAGTAACTTAACACAGATAAATTTTAGTAAAGGTATAGAGAGGAATACCTATTATCCATTTGCAAATGATAACATTTAATATGATAATCACCAATCTTGGGTTAGATTTTACTGAAGTAATCTTTTGGACAATCTATTAATTTATCTGCATAGGTTATTTGTTGTGTTTTTGGACGCAGTGAAAGTGAAAGTTCTATGAATTCAGTTACTATTCGTTCATGAGGCTGATAAAACTTCTTGATAGCCTGATTTTGGAGTAAACGAGGCAAAAAATTGATAATGCATAGCTTTTTGCTTTTAAATAGCGTGTATCTAGACTCGTACTGCTCGTTTTGGAAAGAATAATTTAGAATAAATTTTTCTTTTTAATAGAATATAGCACCTTCATAAATTATGATTCAGGATTATAATTTAAAATGATTTGCGTTGAATTATCTCTTGACATTATATTTAGTAAATATGGGTTTTGAAAAATATTCAGTAAACCTATATAAATTTATATTTATTTATTTTTTTTGGTGGAGTGCTCATTTAAGAAATAAGAAACACATATTTATTTGCTGGGTAATTTCATTTCATTTCATAGTCATTTCATAGTTATTAATTAAATAAACAAATCGATAAAAGAAAAATTTTTTATCTGCAATGAATTTTTCTTTCTAGAAATACATACTTATTTGATGGGCAGTTTCATTAATAATTTCATAGATAAATAAAATAAACTAATCGGTCAATTCCATTATGACTGACATTCCAGACACTTAAAATTTGAATAGAATGGAAAGAGTTTGATATTTGTCAAAGTCAAATGTAAATATAAGTACCAATGGCATATTATTTATTTTATATTAAAATTTAAAAAATTATATGGGCGGGATCTGTTAAGATGGCTGTCGTGGTTGTATGCAGAGAAAACTAAAACATTGCCCACGCATTCTAAATTTTTAAAACTCTGTGAAGTTAAAGGATATAATATCATATATTTGAGCTTTTTCTAGTTACTATGGACCATTCTGATATCTCCATATTCAATTTTGAGTAAAAACACTAAAACTTAATATAGAGGAAAATAAATCATGTGCGGGACTTACAATTTTACTGTGATGGATGTACTCTTGTGAAATTTTGGAAATGACTGTATGAAAAAGTTCAAAATTTAAGATCAAGATGTCACTTTTAAGGTTAGATCATAACAACATACATATGTATACACTAGATTAACTCAAAGTACTACATTTGTGTAAAAATAAATTGGCCACATGTTCCTGCAACTTCTGATGGTCCCAACTTCTTTATAACATTTGTATTTTGTGATATATTTTTTCCTCTTTTGATGGCCATATACAAATAGAACTACAATTTTTGTGTATAACATTGACTTCAACATTTGGTCCAACAATGTTAGTTACCTCACCAGGGAATTTTGAACATTCATACTGGACTAAGACCCAATTCTTAACAGCTATTTCTAAGGTTAAACTTGCGTTTTCATCGGTTTCACTTTCAATGTTATCAAGGCCATGAAAGATATTAATTAAAGAGGATGACTCATCATAAGAGTTAACTGATACATTTAGTTGTTTAGCATTGTGTGCTCTAAAGCAATGTAATGTAATGGGTGTTTGGAATAGGATGAGCAGCACCCCATTGATTTTTTTTTTTTTATGGTTGTGATTTGATGTCTTCAGTTGGTATAAAAACAACAGTGATCTTTGGGTTTCGTTTGGTAGCAATTTCTGCATAGGATTTAGCATCAACAGGGCAATTGGTACCCACACATACAATTCTTCAACCGATTGTTTCAATGTCCCTATAATTCGATCAAAAGCACCTGTCAGATATCGCAAAATAATGCTAAACTAGTTTGAAGCCAAATTTTGTCTCATAAAGGTGAGAAAATAGGTAACGTTGTTTAAATTGATAACTAGCTCCATCACTGAAAACATTGACAGCCTTTATTTGAGGATGATTTGTTGTAAGTGGTTCAAAGAGACACGCCATGAAAGTGTATAGAGCCTCTTTTGTGTGGTTAAGATTATCAGACACAGTCGCAAAACTTTTTTTTAGTGTTTCTGTCAACCTATGCTTGTGCAGTAAAAATTGTCACTTGCTTATAGCTTAAGCTTATCGGTCCAATGAGCTCATTAGATTTCATCGTGTTCTATCAATATAGCATTTTCTGAAAAACAAGGTCAATGATAATCCATTGCATTCACTTATTAATATTTGTGAACGTAGCTGCTTGCTCTCTTTTTACATATCCATGTACAAGAAAACTATTTAATTTGCTCTCTAAATCGCTAAAAATATCACCAATGGTAGCAGTAATGTTTACTTTTTCACTCTTTTTTTCAAGACTACCACTGCTGATATTTGGCAATTATAGACTTATCTTCTAGTGAAGGTTTGTACTTTTCAAGATGGTTCTTGCATTCTTCATATCAATGTTAGATACAATCTTTTCTGGACTCAAATCAAGTCATTTAGTTTACAAACTCATCAAATTTTGATGACAATGTAGTATAGTGTTCTACGTTTTCACGGTAGGAACATACACATACGTTATGGGGTATCTCATCAAGCAGTTTGACTTTTGGTGGTCTTAACTCACAGAATTTAGCAAGTCCAATTGATATTTTTGTAAAACTATCAATGAACCCATGGTATGCCTCTTTAAGTGACATTAGAAGGTATCGTACTTGTAGAGTGGTCTTCTTGGAGCTCTCTCTATTGCTTGAAACTTCATGAGTTATAACCCTATCTTTTCTATAGAGTGGTTGGTATGATATGTCGTCACTCTCATAAAATGATTTAACAGCTTCAATGCATTCATCACTTAAACCATTATAAAATTTCTTAAATCCCTTGACATCTAAACCAGCTTCTTTTGCCAACTTAGCCAATACAAAGACTTTTTTTGTGGGGGAATTTGGTAATGATTTTGCTACCTGCTCTAAGGCTTTACACTGATTTTTGTACCACAAACTGTAAAGAAGAAAACTCTAACATTAGTATGTGTAGTTTATAAAAAGAATAAATCAAGAGAAAGCAGATATTAATTCAAACTGTGTGTGGTTGGATTGTGTGTAGTTCCATTGTTTGAAATTTATTAAACAATCTCTTGATGGTATTGCAGAGTAAATTATGCAGAGTAAATTATGAAGTATGTGACATTTTTCTAAGATCATTTATCATTTGCTTCATTTGACTAATTATTATGTGTTGTTTGAGCGTAGGAAATGTTTCAGTAAAGTGGTTTGGTTATGTAAAATTATTATTAAATAAAGACAAGGTAATTCTTTTCCGTCCGATCGATGGCCTCACTGGTAGTGACGGATATTTACGTTTTTAGATTGATAAAAAGAAAGAAAGAAAACAAGAACATCTTCTAAAACATTGAGAAAGTTGAATTCCATTTACATATTGAAATTTTTACATATTTAAGAAAAAAAATTTTAAGCATTTGTCATCAAGAAAGTTATTATTACTTTTTTTTATTTCTTAAACAGAAAATCACAAGGAAATGAAATGAAATTATGTTAGGCATTTTGGCTCTTACTGTAAACATATTAATAAGGACCTCCAAATTAAATGAATTAATACATAATGATAAGGAACTTTTGATTTAAATTCAATCTTTTTTTTTTTAGACGAAAATTGTCACAAACATAGCGTCATAATTTAGTCTCCATAGTAATTTACTTTTTGTTTATGTTTAGATTTTTCTCCATTCTTACAACACAAACGCAGTTTCCAAAGATTGAAAGCTTGTTTTCGAACCTCTTTTTGTGAATAATAATACACCAACGGATTTAGTATAGAACTAAGTGATTGTAGTGAAATTGTAGTTATTTGTAAGTCAATGGTTATAATGTAAATGTGGGAATATACATTGTTTAGTGCTAGTATGAGTCCATTCACAAATATAAAACCATGTGTAATGAGGAATACGACCATGATCCGGTGAATATTTATGATAACCTTGTTGTATGTTTTCGTCTTAGATGTTTCACTGATTTCGTGTCTTGTTTTGCAAATTTTACATAAAATCGTGTTATAGGATATCATCATTATAACTAGTGCAGTGGTTTCTAATACAAGAGTTAATATTGCTATAACTTTGATATTAAATTTAAATACAATATATGGTATTATTAAAGCTGCTATAAAACTTGAAGCTAGTGGAAAAACCCGGAAAAAGATTTTCTTTTTAA
>JAUZNK010002329.1:0-11530 GCA_035046665.1 Euphysa ruthae
TATATATAGATATAGATTGATTTTATTCTAATCATATTCTTATTTATATCTATAACAATTAGATGAGCTCTTATGGTGTGCAAAATTGATTGAGTTAGATTTTCGATTATGAGCGCTTGTGGCGTTTAAAAAAAACGCAAATGATATCAAGTTTTTTTTTTTTTAATTTGTAGGTGTATTTTAAAATAAATAAAATAAAATTTAATAGTGGAGAGATTCGAACTCATACCACCGAAGTGAATAGTGTCTTAAACAGCCACGTTTGCAAACTAATCCATATCATCATATGCTAACGTTTAAAACTTTTTTAAATTGAAAACAACCAAGGCCTTGGAGCTGCGGATAGTGAGGAGAGTGTCAATTTACAGTTGCCAATTATATATCTACGCGAAACTGTTTTTACGAAAATTTAATTCGGCACAACTTTTATGTACGTGAAACAGTCCTCGCCTACATTAGTATTTGCCCAATAGTTTATTTACTCAAGGGTAGAGCCTAGAGGTCAATAAGGATTTTCCCTTGTGGTTAAAGTAACAATATTCCAAGAGAGGCGTCATGGTTGTCTACACTCCTTCCACGGCCGAGCATAAAAGCACCTATTCCCTCCACTCCAGCATGGCAAGTCTTAGGACCTTCATTCTCCACACGCGAATAGAAAAGGTTTGCTGATATATGCCTTAACTTGCAAGGCAGCAATACAGCGTCTGACGAGCGCGCTGCGATTGAAATCGATAGCTACTCAATTCAAAATAGTAACCTCATTACAGCTCTCCGCTATTTCGTCATGGGCTCGCCAGTTTCCAAAGGGCAGGTACCACGTGGGTTTTCAGGGCTCAGTGTCTTCACAGAATAACATATAACAACTTCTTGGGTAGGCAGATGCCTACTCCATATAACCATCAATTTAGACTTACCTATTTCTTGTTGTTTTTGGAAATGGGTTGTATCTTTTGCCATACACTCTATCGCCAAATTTTTAGCAGTGGGAGTCAGTTTTACATCCTTGATAAACCAAAGCGCAAATGTGAGCCTAATATCGGCTGCGGCCATCACTGCGCCCTCAATCAATGTAAACTCTAGCTTCACTCGAATAAGGAAGACCGTATGGCGACATCGTTCATTAGAACACATTTCTGTCACATCATCCACAGGAACGGACCGAAATTGACAGTTAATGTGCACTACCAGTTGCCTCTGCTACCACTAGTGCCTATCCAGAAAAAACCTGCATTGGCTTCACTTTTAGTCTGAAAATTGGCAGGAATTTCTGGACACCATCTTTCGAGATGACCTGCATCATTCTCGTATGCTCTGATTGTAGCCGTATTCACCAAGACCTTTAGCCCTATGTATTCAATGAGCTTATTAATTGCGACCACTAGCTTATACGCAGTTCCCTGTGGTTAGCCGGACTTCATTATAAGAGGTTATGATATTGTAGGGCTGATTAGAAACACCTACAAATCTCCAGGAAATGAGTGACTCTAAGCCAAATTATCTCAGTAATTTGATGTGCCATATTGTCCTGGTAAAACAGAGCGATCTTTGTTTTAGAGAAAAATGAAAGTCGGTGGCATTTTTACGTATCGTAGTTGGAAATAGTCTCTAAGAAAAGCGATAGTAGTTCTTTGTTTGATTCAACTTCTTGCACGGAGCTCTCAGATGTCTTTCATTGGCTTAAAACGTTCTATGCAACGTCGTGACCTATTTACTCAGCATGGTCCATGGCTTGGTTTAGTAGTTCAATATCTCTCCCTGTTGTTGCTGTGTTTCGTCAACACTATCTCTTATGGTCATGTGCTTACTAAGATTTTGAGCCAGCGCATCAATTGAGTCTTCTACATCGGATAAAAGTGGTTTAAAACTTGTCCGCCATTTTATTGGTAGGTTCGGTCTATTCAGTCAGTATTCACACGAAACTTCTAATAATTGAGACATATAAGTCTGAAAATAAATTAAGACTTTCATGTTCATGCTGTATATCTCGCTAACTATATATCAGTTTATATGTATTAAAATATAAAAACATGTTGGTGTAGATTATTATTGTTTATTATATTGTATTGGTTGCGACTATGTATAAGCCAACGTTAAATAAAGATATGAATGAACGAATGATGTATATAAGGAAGTAAGAATATTTTTCAATAAAGAAAGAGGCATGGCACGTGTTGGTACTGAAAAAAAACATTGTTGCGGTAAATAGTGCGTAAAATAATATTTGCAATATTTTTTTTGGTAATATTGATAAGGTATCAAACTTCTGTAAAATTGTCCATAATTTTACTAAACAATGACTTCAAAAGCAAAAGGGTGATTTCTTAGAAGTGCATCTACACATAAAATCAAATTTTAAGTATTTTAAACAGTATTTAAAGATGCATTTAGCGTGGATTAATTTTCGTGAAAGTGCCCGAAAACTGGCGAAATCTCGAAATTTGATCCACGCGAAAATTTATCCATATGAGGTACTAAAAATGCTTTGTATCAACATGTGAAACGAGCTATCTACAAAGTTGGGTAAGAATATTTTTTTTAAATAAACTTTTTATTTAAAATTAATTCTGAATACCTCTAACTTGAATATTAACTATTTATAATAAGTCTTTACAGTGCAGAACTCATTATTTGTTGGTAGATTAATATGGTTTCAGTCAACTTTAAAGATGCAATTATTACCTCATATCGAAAAATGGGGCTGGACGAAAGATTATATCTGATGGATGATAATTCCTGAAACAGCAAAAGCTCTATCTATTCTTAAACATTGTGGCCGCAAAAAAGGTGCATTTGTCAAAAATTCGAGCTGCAGTGCACCGAATTGTGTAAGTGTGATTGCAAATCAAAGGCATCTTCACAACGAAAGAGTCTAATATGAGACTGACATCCATTAACATATTTTCTTTTTCTCCCTATGTTGATATATTTAAAAAAATAATAACAATTTTTTAAATACATCCGGGGATTATTAAAATACATCCGGGGATTATTAAAATAATACGTTTAATGTTCAAAAACCCGGCTGAGTAATAACTTCTTGTAATAAACATATTTCTAACAACCATATTCTAATACTAATTAACAATAAAAATATATTTTTGTCTCCATTTTAGTTTTTCTAATTTATAGAATTTCTTTCTTTCCTAATTTTTGTTAAAAATTCGCGATTTACCGCCTAAAATCTATTTAAACTGAAAAAACTGTGTTTTGAAAACAAACATGTCATTAAAAGCCATACTTTGATAAAACGTGTTATTAAATTTTCACAAAATAATAAAAACTTTTTTTTTTTTTTTTTTTTTTTTTTTTTTTTAATAATAAACAAATACAACAAAATAAAACAAAACAATAAAAAGTTTTTTACATGATTCTATTTTTTACCCATCTTCAACTTGACTACCTCCCAGTCCGGAAAGTAATCTGCTGTTTCCAGATAAAAAATTTTCTTCTGAAAGATTTTTTAATCTTTACTCTGTCTGAATAGAGTTGGAATAGGATGAAAAAAAAAATATTCTTTATATGTCTGTGTATAACATGCTGCATTTTACAATTTTTTTGAAGAAATTTGCTATTTTGCTGGCTTGATTACGTTCTTTAATATCTTCTAACAAAAAATATGCATATGAAACTGCAGTCAGTGGTTTATAAGGTAATGTTTTTTTTTTTTATCTAAGATAAAAAAAATGATTTGTGGGCCAGAAGTAGCTCGCCGCGTGGTTGACTTAGGAAAAGGATTGGTTGCCCTGCATATTGAAGACGCGAATCTGTTGAAATAGTTGGAATCAGTGCAGAAGTAACAGATGTAGATTTAGAAGAAATATTTGTTTCTATTTTCTAGTTTCTATTTAGAAAAGCTTATGTGCAAATATCGGAAAGAGATTTCCATGCTGTGCATGGACTTTTTTTGACAAAACCACAGTCATCGCGCAGCTTGTAAACCGTAAATATATAATTCAAAATAATTCAAATTCTCAATAATAAAAAATTTCTCCGCGATCTCAACGCTGTGGAAAATGCTTACCTCTCTGTTTTTGGGAGGCTGTATATTAACGAGTCATTGTGCGGAGCCTATCGCTCATTACTAGGGAAATGTAACTTTTATTCAAGAAATCTCTCATAAACTCCTTCTACACTATCAATGGAAAGTTAATCATCAATGTATGACAGTCATAAAATCTCTGAGGGCAAGCTGATTAACTTTAAATATGGAAGGATCGAACACATCTCAGACCTTTAAGAATACTCGAAGAGGATATGATCGACACATTAGTGCGTATGACTTCATATATATTACTTTTTGTCTTTTTTTTTTTTTTTTTTTTTTAATAATTAATACCTAATTTTATTATTACCTTTTAATATACCTTATTGTCAATGCAATTTTTTGGTTAATATTTTTAAGAATTTAAAAAGAAACAGATAGCTCTAATTCTTTTTAGTCAACAAATATCAATAAAATTTTCATTGTGAACTTTCCAGGGACACATTAAGTATGGCCTTCCTTTCTTTTATTTTATTAAAACACATATTTATTATAATTATCGTCTAGAGACCTTAACTGCTCTTAATATGAAATCAAAATCAAATAACTTATAAATATATTTTCTTTGTTCCCGTGATGAAGTTAAACAAAAAAATTCTAACTTCAAACATTTCAGCTCATCAAGTATTATATATTAAGAACACTCCTCTCTTGCGTTGTAGGTTCTTGAAAGATTATATTAATTAAATATTTTTATTTTAACCCCTCTCCCTCCCTAATGGTTAACAGTTCTCTTTCTTTTAAACATAATACGAAATTTGTAATTTACAAATTTGATAGTTTACTACATGATATTACTACTTGATAGTTTACTACATTTTAAATTGCATTTAAAATGTAGTAAACTATCAAGAAAAGAACGCAACAGTTAAATGCTATTTATTTTTGCACTCACTCTATCACAAATGACATTTCTTTCTCTGCATTGTCAGATAACAACCTATATGTTATAAAATGTACAAAAACACCCCATGACTACACGTCTGATTTTGATTTTTAGACTTCACCTTCACAAAAAAGAAAATATTTAAATAAACTTAATAATATAATCAATTTAAACGAACGATGACAGTGACGATGATGATAATAAATTTCCACTTCACTGTAACTATTATAATGTTAATGGGTTTACAGAAGCGAAGTTCAGCGCTCCAAAAACGAATATACATTCTATTCAATTTCACATAGAAGACTTACGAATTATACTGAAAGTTCTTAATTTTGATTTTGATGTTATTGAAATTTCTGAATCGAAACTACAGGTTAGAATTGAACAAAAATATTATATTAATTTTAAAAGTTTTCAAAACCTTATAAGTACTCCAACTGTGGCATCTAAAGGTGGCGTTCTGCTGTAGATAACTGAGGGAATAAATTTTAAACATACACAGAATACAAAACACATAAAAATAGAATATATTAAGCAACAAGATCAGTAAAAAACGATTTTTTCAAGAATACTTCACTAAAAATAAAAAAAGAAAAACATGAAAAAAATTAAACAAATTGTTAACATAAAATTAAAAAAATTCGAAACAGCCATCATGTCTAATAAACAAAGAAAACACATTTACAGATCTGATTAATACAGCACATGAATTTAGCACTTATTCTTCCTCTATAGATGACAATCTTCTCTACGAACGTAAATAAATAAATAACAAGCCATTTTGTGATTATATAAAAAATTCTTTATTGAATTCTTTTTTTCTAAACCCCTGCGATGTAACTGAAGTTAAAAATTTAATATCTCCACTAAAAAAAGGAAAATGCTCGGACCTAGCAGTATTCCAACCGATATCTTAAAACTTGTAGAAAACGTAGTAAGTATACCATGAAGCCAATATTTTTACTTATCATTCTTGTCTGACACTCACCCTGAAAATCTTCGCATATCTTAAACAACTCCAATTTTTAGAGAAGAATCCAGGTTAACTGCTTGCAATTACAGAGCAATATCTGTATTATCTAACCTAAATAATATATTAGAAAAAATAATGCTTTCACAGTTTTACAAATATTTTGAAAAATATGATTGTATATACGAGCAACAATTTAGTTTTAGAGAAATACATAAACAAACAAAGCGTTACTTAACATATCTGAAAGTGTTATATCTTCCCTTGACAGCAATAAAACTGTGTGCGGTATATTCGCTGATTTACGAAAAGCCTTCGACACGGTAAACCACGATAAACTCCTTAAAAAGCTACAAAATTATGGAATTAGAGGTACATCAAATAACTGGTAATAATCTTATCTTACAAATCGTTAACAGTTTGTCACTAATAACGGGTTTGACACTGACGAAAAACTGCTCCATCGTGGTGTGCGTCATGGATCCGTCCTAGGGACTTTACTTTTTCTATTGTAACTTATTTTCCATTAAACACTCTAACACATATCATTTTGCAGACGACAACAACTTATGATATGTTAATGAGTCATATAAAAAGACTAAATCTTCTGAATCTCGATCTTAAAAGCTTACATAATTTGCTACTAGAAAATAAAATATCTCTGAACTGTGACAAAACATAACTAATGTATTTCCATAAACCAAGAATTAAACTACAAGAAAAACTAAAAATTAAACTTAACACAGTTGTTTTATACCATAAACATTCCATTAAATACCTTGGCGTTTTCTTAGATGAAACTTTATCTGGAGATCAACACGGCTTTGAGCTTACTAAAATCCTAGCATGAGCTAATGGAATATTTGCCAAAGCCCGTCACTATGCCCCTGAAGAACTTTAATCATTGAAGCACGCTTTTTTTTCTTCTCACATTATCTACGGTTCTCAAACATGGGATCAAAAAACCAACGCTTACATACAAAAACCTCTCATGCAAAAAGCAGTTTTAAAGGTCATAACTTTTTCCGAGTTTAGAGCAAAAACAGGCCCACATTTTAATGTGTTAAAAATAATCAAACTTAACGACCATGTTACCTTACGAAACTGCCTTTTTATTTGTGAATTTTTCAAAAAAAACTCTACCTCCTTGTTTTGAAAACTGCTTCGTAAAACTTGAAATTATAAACCCTAGCGTTAATACAAGAATTCCCGGCTTTTTCTTTGTTCCCAGGTCGAACTCGAAAAAGTATGGTCTCAATTTTGTTAAAATTAATCCCATAAATGCATAGAGCTTTTTCACTTGAGAATTTAACAATAATCAATTAAATAATAATGACTAATAATGTTCTACTTCAATCATCAAGAACTGAATTAAAAAGGAAAATAATGACATATTATTAATGACATTTATTAACACTTATTAATGTGTAAATTAATCCCCTACTGTTTTCCACTCGCAAACTATTAGTCTTCCATCCCCCTCCCACTCTTCTTTCTTTCTTTTTACTGTATCATTATTTTATTTTTCATTAAATAAAACACACAATAAATCAATACAAATAAATCTATGCCAGCTGCATAGGAAATCTGGTTCACGGCATACGGATCATATATTGTTAGTGCAGACCTAACTAGTGTAATTTAAAATTTTTTAACATATTTACCAAAAGGGTTTTTATTACCATACAGCATATAACCATAAACTTAGTTTTTTTTTAATGGTGAAAACAAGAATTTTAATCTTAAATCTAATCTAAAAAAATTAAACATCGCTAACAAACTATCAGTATACACAAGTTTTTAAAAGTAAGGCAATAATTTACAAAACTCGTTTGAGCAGTTTGGATACCATTCCAATGTAGAATAACAAGATTAACAGGTTATCGATTTTAGAAACATTACGTCTTCTGACTTTAAATGCGCAATTCAGAGTATTAAAAAATGAGATTTTACCAACTTAAACAGGTTTTCAATGATTGCGTCAAGTTAAAATCAAATTCAATAAGCATATATCCTTCAAAGCTCCACCAGTGAGAAGTAATAAGAATGCAGAAATTACATCATTGAAAAAAAGTTGTCAGTTATTCTCGCAGTTCTACATCGCATGTCAAGTAAAAGATGGCGACCTCAATGAGTTTTTTTGTCATGACGATAACAGATATCTACCTTCACTTTATATAAATTGAGATTTACGATATGTGTCAAAATCTGATCTGATAAGATGCTTTGAAGAACTTTGCCCTCCAAACAGTGACATTCCTCAAGCTGATTGTGTAATATTTTATAGAGCAGCAACTGTAAATAATCTGAAAACCAATGATCATCAGTTATGAAGTGCAACAAGGATTAACATTGTTTGGGATAAATATCCTCCTTATTCATTAAAAGAGTCAGCAAGAGCCAGGGAAGGTGTGCGTCGAAAGGTGCTACAATATACACGAATACCCAGTAACTGGTTCTCATTTTCCCGATTGATGAAAACAAAAAAGTAACTTTTGCCCATCTAGCTGAAGTTACAACCCAAGAAAACTACACTGATAAAACAATTTTAGAAAGTTTGATATAAAAGTTTTGTGCAACAAAAATCTCTATAAATCAAACCTTGCTCCCTGTCATCACGAAGAAAGAAGCCGAAAGTCGAATGCTGCTCCATACGTAAGAAGGCAGTAATAATGATTTGAAAAGAATATTAATTCGAATAGTTGACAAACTTTAAATGGGAGTAATTAAAGGACTCAAAGTAGATGAGTTAACCGATATGACTTAACGGATAGAATTTAGAATAGGGAGGAATTTTCAATACCTTCCTATTCGCAGTTTAATATATTAAATCGGAGAGAAAAAGAGTCTTTGTATGCCTCTCTTTTACACACTGACAGGCTGTAATCAAGTTTCATTCTTTGTCGGAAAAGGGAAAAAGTGGCATGGAAAATCTGATGAGAGCTTAATGAAGTTTGAAATAGTTTTGTGAAGTTAACAAAAGAACCAATTTAGAACATTTAACTAACAGTTAAGTCAAGATTTTTCAATATTTATAATCCTTGTTTATGATCGCATAAGCTCTTTTTTTGACATCAACGATGCAAGGAAAAGATCTTGTTCAAGGAATTCAAACTATTAGGAGCCATTCCTCCTACCAAAGATTATCTACTTCAGCCCATTAATATATTAATTTATCGAGCATGTTTTTGCTGGGGTCGAACATTTCAGAAAAACTTAATACTTCCAGATTCGTCAAACTGGGGTTTGGAAGTTAAACTGAACAAACGAGTACGAAATTAATTCATGAAGTTGCCTGAGGCATCAAAAGTATACCATGAACTAAGACGCTGTGGGTGTAATCGAGATTATGGTGTTAAAAGTAGATGCAAAGGTTTAAAATCTGGTCTTAAGTGCATTGCTTCGTGAAAATCTAGAGCAGATTGTGAACACTTATTTATATTTTTACTTTTTACACTTCTTTAAAGGTTCGTCAAGCATTATAACTTAAGTGGAATATTTTTCGCAAGTCTTCACATAAAATCAAGTTGTTTATTTTTGCAAGTGACGAGTTCGCAAGAAATTAAAGTTAAGAAAACAACGCAAGTTTGTAAAATATTTACAAAAATATTAAATTTTGACTTTTTGTACAAACTTTTACATGCCTATTGAAACATTTTTAGGCAGAACTTTTTAAACATGAGTAGATGGGAAATTACAAGTTAGAAAAGGTTTTTTTCTATCTATTCTAATGTTTAAAAGGATTCGATCAGATAAAAACATTTTAGCACTTTATTTTTTATTGAAACATACTGAAATTGAGTAAAAAAATATTTTTTTATAGTTAAAAAAATATATATATTGTTGATTTTAAACGGTAAATTTTCAGTTGCAAGTCTGTTATTGAAGTTTTTCTATTTAAAATTTCCACTGATATGTCACATAGCTAGGTTTGGTGACATTAAATTTTTGTACAGTCAGCATTTACGGTCCGTAAATTATACAAAAAATGAGTGCGCGGTGTGGGTCATAGTGGATTTTAAATTAATAATATTCAAACATTAAACCCACCAAATTTCACGCTTTTAACCCTAAAAGCACAATTATTACACCATTTTACTTCACTTATCTATAAAATAGAAGTTTGTTTTATCTCGATTCTCAAACAAAAATTTGCGTTTCAGAAACTGAATTTACAATCTCTAATTTATTTAAAATGGTCTGAACCCAAATAATCTCAAGGTCAAGGCAATTTTCAATAAACATGATCCGGCTAACTTCATGGTTCAGTATTTGCTCTATCACTTTTTCTAATTTATACAAATAGTCTATTACTCAACATTGAATCTATGTGTAAGCTGTTTACTGATGACTGACTAACTGATTTTTAAACTATCCACATGTATTTCAGTCGCAGCAATTGCTTGCTATTACAATATGTTTTTAGCAAGAGATTTAAGGAATTTAAGTGGTGGTAATTTATTCAAGTTTTTTTCTTATTCAAATGAATATGGATAAAAAGTATTTGCTTATATGAAAATTTGAAGACAAATTTTTCGTCAAAAGTATAAAATAAGAATTAGAATAAAAAAAGTATGTTTTAAATTTAAAAATTAGGATCACAAAGCTCTTTGAGAAGTAATAATTTAATGTTACAGCTAAAATGGGAGGATCATCGTTTGCATGTCTATCAAAAATAATTGAAAAAAGATTTTCGAATAAGCTTCAATACACATGTTTCACCAAATTTATAAATTGGAAGAAAAATCTCCATTTAAATCATGATTTCAATTTAGCTTTAACTGAAAATTGCACCTCAATGAGACGGCAAGTTCAATCCTTGGCTATTGGCCTTTCAACGCAAACATATTCTTTTCTATGCAAATAAATGAGCAGCAGAGTTTGTTGTATAGATGATACAACCAGAGAGTTGGATGTAGTTTTCCAATGATAAATGTGTGAAGACAACCTTACATAATTAAATTAAATTTTTGGATAATAAATGTAATGATCAAAGATCACCCTATCTTAGAAATGATTTTACAAATATATTTGTGATATAACTAGAGGAGGCGTATGTTATGTTATGTTAATATCGAGAAGACCTGTATGTCGTATAAAGACTTGTTCTTAACTAAAAAATATGCTAACAATGCGTTTGTTATATAATATACTATAAACGTGCTAATCACATGTATAACATCTCCCCTTACTAATTTGAAAACTTTTATGATTTACTTTTTGTCATTTCTGTTTCTGAGAGGGTAAAGTTTTCTTTTAGTAACTGCATTTTTTATATTGTCTAAATGTTTCATATCTGACTGAGGTGTATTAACTTTCTTTATATGAGCAATGTTTCTAGCAAGTTCATTGCCGTTTTTATCAACGATGTACACTAATGCTTGTTTACGTTGCTTCACTGTGTATATGTTGTTGTAATATTTTGAATTGAGTTTCCCAGCTCTATCGTGACGTTTTAATAAAACTGAGTTTAGCTTTTTCATTACTAGTGTTTTGCTTGTTATTTACTAACTCGTCGTTTTGCGATTTTTGAATAGAAGGTAACTTCCCTTTAATGTCTCGATTGTATAGCAACTGTGCTGGTGATACACCTGTTGTTTTGTGCGGGGCATTTCTGTAATTAAATAAC
>JAUZNK010002330.1:0-11529 GCA_035046665.1 Euphysa ruthae
TTGCTGATCTGAGTGCTTTGGATCCATATTATCCAAAAACTGCCAAAATTGAACATCTTTCACAAAACATTACATATGGATGGAAAATACTTTACATATCTGGCCGTAATATTTCAATCGATGAATCGCTTCTGCTGTGGAAAGGAAGACTAAGTTTCAAACAAAGCATTCGAACAAAGCGTGCAAGATTTACTTATGGTAAATATGGTAAATATTTTTTCTAGAACTTAAAATAAAAGCTTTAGAGCCATAAATTTTTATTAGTTTTCCTTACATCTCTGGAGTGCATTACTCACTAGAGCTTGGTTTATGTGCAGGCAGAATGGATGACATTGAAAATATCACCTAAATTGGAATTAGAAAAAACAAAGTCATATATCCTGGACGGAGTTTTAGATTGTTGATGTATAATAATAAGGAGAAGATCTTAGTAAGAATGATCCTGAGGTTGTTAATTATATATTTGCGACTCATATATTAAATTTTTTTTTCTAAGTACTGATCTTAAAACAGCAATCTCAAATAAACTAGCATAATTATATGAGAAACTGTTAGTATAATTCATCATAAAAAACAAAAAATTACTACGTCAAACTTGTAAAATTTTCAAGTAATTATGCAAAATTTCAAGTAATTATGCAAAATTTCAAGTAATTATGCAAAATTTCAAGTATTTTTGCATTTGATGATTGCATTTGATGATTGCATTTGCTTGAAAAAGTTATGTAGCAACTCTGGGTGTTAGCCACCCTGACAATTCAGGGTGTTTGCCACCCTGGCAATTCAGGGTGTTTGCCACCTTGATAGCACCGCTTATAATGCATTATTCCTAATTGAGTCAAAATTTCAGTTGGAAGTAAAACAAAATTAAATAAAAAATAATAATTATTTGATAATTATAGTTTTTGCTCATTATATATTGGAAATAATATATCTAACAACATAAAAGTAAAACACTTCTTGATTTGTTTGTTTTCTATTCCTTTTCCGTTTATTCAAGTGCTGATTGCGTCAGTTTCCTATTACAAAAGGCGATTGTGAAATCTGACAGGTAAAGACCCGTCTTTTCATTCAATTATCTTTTCAGATTCGGTTACGTTCAGTTTAAATGGGTGTATCAATTTATCTATATGCCTTATAATGATAGACATTGTTATGTGAAAAAAAGAGTGAATGTGAATCCTAAGAATATCGCTTCTTTATTTGAAAAAGCTGGGGCTAGCACTGATTCAGTGGATAGTGAACATTTGCCTGGATTTCAGACCCATTAAATCCCAGCGTTTACTCTATTTGTATGACATTATTTCCATTCCTCATGATTTTCCTACTCAGTGCCGCATATGTGGAAAGATTATTTTCTGAATTTAAAATTGTGAAAACTCGTCTTTTTAACCAGTCGAGTCAAACCAACAGTTTTAGAAATTTTTGTTGATAAGTTAAAGAAGAAAATCAAGTTATATTTATTTTAAAAATTATGTTTCAGAGATTTTTTTGTGTTTCGATTTATCATTGTACACAAAATATCATCCGCCCATACTAATCTTGTGATATTCTTTCTTTCAATATAGTAACAATTATACAGTTTATGAATGTTTTCAAAGAACATCTGCTACTCTATTATTTATTACATATAACTTAATGAGCGGACATTGGGTTTCCTCTACAACACTTGTATTGACCTATTTAAGTGTAATTGTCTTTAAACAAAAAAAAACTATTTTTACAGCAAACCATGCTTTTTGTACACGCTGCCATCGTGTTTTTGTACACACTGCCTTCGTGTTTTTGTACACACTGCATTCGTGTTTTTGTACACACTGCATTCGTGTTTTGGTTAAAATACACATTTTAAAACTTATCCACAATTATGCGGTCCTTATGCAGTTTACTGGAAATGTTCGCTTTTGCAATTTTTTCTTCTGATATATTTAAGTATCTAAAATGTTTATGGTTATGCAAAATAAGTGAGGAGAGATTTATTATATTCATAGTAATTATACTCATAGTAATTTTTGTTGATTTTATAAACATATATGAGTCTTTTATTCTTTAGTGTTCTGTTCTTTTATGAATGGATAGTAGTTCGCTATCTAGACATCCATTTATGTTGTAATTAAACCAATCACATTAAAATATTAGCAATTACATTTGCCAGGAATTTCCTGGTGTGCATATTATTGTTATTTAAGCGTATAAGGTTTGGCTGTTTTTACAATCACCTGCATAAATTAGGGAAGTCCTTTTTGAATGAAACCTATCTATAAAAAGAACCGAGTTTGTTTTTTGAAATAAAAATGTGATGGAATTTTTTAAGAGAATTTTTAAATTATTAATTTGAAATGTTATAGTTTTGGTTGAAAGGAGTGTTGTATATCATGGTTATTTTTAAAAAGTTTAGAGCAGAAATAGTGTTGTTTTTGAGGTAAGAAGGTAAGACTTGAAACCTCAATTTTGCTGTTTTAGACAATCTAGAGTATTTAATTTTAAAAATCTTCCCAATCGTGGCAAAAACGCTGTACGAGTTTCAATCCTAGCCAACACCCTGCAATTTTTTTACTGTTATTAGAGCATTTAATTTTATCATGATTCATTACTATAGAAGAATGCTCTAAACTTGATAAATTTCGTATATTTGTGTGACTTTGGCATTTACAATGAAAAATAATTTTTTTGAAAATATAGAATAGCTAATCTTTCAAGAAAAGATATGACAAGCTAATTTAAGGTTTTACTAAAGACAATATCCATTATCCTAAATAGTCACTGTCATAGCAAAACATGATCAAGAGTCATGCCAAAGCTTTATCAAGAGTTACAGTATATATACCATGTAGTCACCAAGAATGGTTATGTATGTATTTAGGTGTTGAGCCCTTATTGTAGTCTGAAATGCTGTTTTATTAAAATGGTATAAACTGGGCTTTGTGTGAGATACTTTTGATAGGAAACGTGCTTTGGATTTTGAACTAAATACATTTCTGATTTTAATTTGTTTGATTTTTAATTTAAATTCGTTAAGTACAGAAACTTATTTTAGAAAAAAGTTTTTAAACCCTTTATTACATTTGTTCCAAATTTTTTTATTTTAATTCATAAGAAAGTTTGTAAATAAGAATGTTATTTTCGATTAAGTGAACAGTTTTTACAATTTTAAATATTATTGCTGAGTAAAAACTGAAAAAAGAAAAGAGAAGACGTTATTATCACTTTAACTAAATAAAATTCCATCATATGTACACATAAATATATGATATATTTAATTTCAGTTTATTATCAATACACTTCAGAGTTACAAATGGGAAGTAACACTTGACAAATTCACCGCAAAAACTCCAATTGGAGATAGAACATTTACTAATATAATTGCAACGTTGAATCCAAATGCGAGTAGAAGGCTGGCTCTTGTTGCTCATTATGATTCAAAACTAATGGCACCTGAAAATGGAAAATATTTTCTTGCTGCTACTGATTCTGCAGTACCATGTGCAATGTTGCTTGATTTTGCAAGTTTGTTATCCAAATGTACAGAGCGTGGAACCAAGGTAAGCTCAGATCTAAAGTATGCTCTAACATGAAATTATTTATTAAAATTCTCCTGGGTAGTCAGTTGAACTCTCACTCCCACATTTGTTAATAAAAAAAAAGCAAGGCAAAAGCCAGGTTCTCTGGTGGGATGAGAAGAGAAGGGAAGAGTTACAGTGGTGATAGTGATTGTGTTGGCTATATATAATAAGAGTAAAAATTTTCAATTTTTACTTAACATTTTGGTATTTTCAGATACACTTGAAAATTAAAATGTAGGTTTGAAAAATTTCCTCAGCCTTAATTAATAATAGGATTTTCAAAATGTCATTTCTGAACATATACATTCAACAATACAAAAAAGTAGGTTTATAAAGTTCTATGACTAATTTAGTGGCTTTATGCTAAGAAAGTAAGAATGCTATTAACTGTCTTTTGCTAACTTTTAACTTAGGGGTTAACAGATGTTTCTCCGATGTTAATATTTTTGGATGGGGAAGAAGCATTTATTGAATGGAACGAAATGGATTCGATATACGGTGCTCGTCACCTAGCTGCAAAGCTTTCAACGAAACCTCATCTTGTTGCTGAATTAGCAGCTAGATCTATTACAATGCTTGATGCTATTGTAAGTTTGATATAAAAATATTTCATTCTTATCTCAGCCCAGTCTCCTTTTTGCCTAACTCCTTTTAATTAAAATTTGTGGAGATTCTTGAACATATTTTTTTTTAACTGATCTGATCTGAAATTATTGTTAATACTTTAGCTAACACCTAGCAACTAACAAGCTAACACCTAGCAACTAACAAGCTAACACCTAGCAACTAACAAGCTAGTTGAGGTGATATGATTTTGTCATGAATTTCTCAGCCTATTCCTCTATTAGCCATCTTAGATTTTTCTTATCTAAAATACGATTCTTAAATACGAAATTTAAATTTAATCTAAAATAGTTGAAAATTCTGTATAAAATTTAACTATGATTTATTTGAATGTGTCAAAACACAGAAACCTCGTAGAAGACCATTAGGGTCTTATCATCGAGAACCGGTAAACTGCCTGACTTTGCTTTTGAGACTATTGGATAAACACTGCTTTGTCTTTACCAATACATAAAAACTTTAAAAGAACGATTTAAAATCACAAGAAGAAAAAATGTATGTCTTTAATTTCTTCTTAAAAAGAGAAAGATTTTTGATTTCACGGAGAGATTAGGGCTACTAAGAACAATTTTATTCCACAGATAAGGGCCACGAAATAATGTAGAAAATTTTTCGTACTTTGTATTAATCAATGGCTCTACTAGTAAATGACATCTTAGAATATATTTGTTTGGTGGTTTTAATGTATATAATTTTTGAAAAATTTTTGGCGATAAGTTGTGTTTACATTTGAACATAAAAGTAAGAGTTGGAAAGATGTTAAGTTTGTATACATTTAGAATTTTCATTTCATTAAACAGAGGTTTTGAGTGAGTGGAGCAGTTTTGATAATTGATCAAACGAACAGCGTGTTTTTGATGACAATACAAATTTTCTAGTTTTGATTTATGGGTGCTGGCCCAGGCTATGCTACCATAAATCTATAGGTAGCATTAGATTTCTGGTGCCAAACTTTTTGGCTTAATCCGTTTTTTTCAAAATTATTATCTATCATCTGATATGGAAAATATAAGAATTCTGATTTTTTTTATTACTTTAAAGATTATTTCATTGGAAAAAAAAAATCCTTTTAAGAGATTTAAGCGTTCTTCTATTTATTATATTTTTATTATATTTTAAATATTAGAAATATTTTTTGTCATTTTAGCAAGATAGCCATTTTGAAAATTTTCTCAAGCCTAGTAACCAGGCCTAAGTTGATAAAAATTTTTTTTTTTTTTTTGTCTCTGTTGAAATTTTTTGGAGTGCTAAAATCTTTATAAAATCCAAGACCAATGGAAAAAAAAAGTCAAACTTAGCTGCGTTTAAAACTTTTGATTTATCTGATTATTTATACATTTATTTAGATTTATTTACAGCTTATATTGCTTATAAATTGTCTCGCAAATAAATATATTTTATTCTAGGACTCATTTGTTCTTTTGGACTTGCTTGGTGCTAAAAATCCGATCTTTTACAATATGTTCAACTCCACTTCTAAATTATATAATTCGCTTCAAGCAATAGGTATGTTTATTTATTTATGGTTTTATCTGGAGAATGTGCATTTAATAACTCTGTTATTTCTGTATGTTAAAATAAGAATTTTTAATTAACCGCTTTTTAAGCAGCCAAGTTCTAACAAACTGGACGGTTGGGTGTCTGAGTTTTGAAAAATTATTGTCCAACTCATAGATAGCATCTTTTGGACAATTTTGATATTGAAATATATTTTTAATCTTTCCTACTAAGTTGTAGGCCCATAGGTTGTTTGGCTATGGGCATGAAAGTTGTAGGCCCATAGGTTGTTTGGCTATGGGCATGAAAGTTGTAGGCCCATAGGTTGTTTGGCTATGGGCATTTTACACCCATTTATGATTTCACGTTTTTTGTTTTGAATTTTTGATTATTTGATTGTAGCTACTAATTTTTAAAATTAAAAAAAAAATAGTTTGGTGATATATTATTATTAGAAAAAACATCGTTTTGCGATTTTCAAAAAAATTTTTCCCTAGGAACACAGTCCAAGGAACACAGCCCTAGGAACACAGTCCTAAGGATGCTTTTTTTGTTTTACTAAATTTATGTAAACTTTGTCATTAAAATTCAGCTTGAATTTTAAATTTTGTGAGGAAACCAATCATAGCTTTGATTTTCAAAATCGGCACAACTATCATGTACCTGAATAAAATGATGTTGGTTAAAATATTTTTTGTTGTCCAAATAAATTTTTTTCTGAGAAAAATCTCATATTTCACTTTTGTTTACTCAATCAAAAATAATGTTGAGTTTGGCACTTAAAATAGCATGTATTCTCTCATCATTGACAAATTAAGACATTCACCCATGATGAAGATTATCGTCATTCAATGACGATCATCTTGCAGAATATTTTTTGTTAATGACGAAGCATATTTTTGTAGTAATAAATATAATATCTAATTAATATTTCATATAGAGAAAAAACTACGCAGTAGTGGAGACATAAATGAGTCGAAACCCTTTTTTAGGGGGTTATATCCTGCTGACCCTGTTTATATAGAAGACGACCATATACCCTTTTTAAAAAAAGGTATGAGTTATTTGAATTAGTTATTTAAGCAGGAACTAACAAATTACTTTGCTAAAAAGCTATACTGCTTTCAAGCTTTCAAATTTAACTGTTAACATGCTACATTTTCCTTTAAAGGTTGTGGTCAAAACTGAAATTTAGGTGAAATTAGGTGAAGGGGGGCTGGAATTTCGACAGTGATAACTAATACTGGTTTTTCAATTTTTTTATTTTTTTTTTTTGTTTTGTAACTTGCCATTGACAGTGAGATTTTTTTTTGGTAAATAACTTGCCCGCCACAGAAGAAATTCTTTGGCGATGTTTCGCCACATCGATTAAAATAATTTCCTGTGAGTCTCATTTTTTAAAAAAGAGTCCAAACTGATATTATGTTTCCCATAAATAAATTTGACACATAAAAATTGGCTCTTAAGGTTTGTCATACTTATCTGACATTTTTATGTTAAGTCAAGATATAGACTAGCAGTTTTTCTACTGGGCTCAAACAGCACTAAAACTCTGATAATTGTAACTTATGTAATTGTAACTTCTCTTCCTACTTACCCCTTCTAAGTTTGATATCTGAATTCTTTTATCCAGATTGTCTGCATGCAATCAATATGTTCTTTTAAGTTTTTCTTTATGTGCACTCATCAGACTTCTTTTCTTTTAAATTTAGAAGCTCCACAACCTTCTTTTTTTTAGCTGAACTTTGTTTTAATATTCATCAATGGCTTTGTTGAAAATTGTTTTGATTTTTTTTTTTTTTTTTCGCTAGCAGTACCGAACTTTCGGATATTACAGTGAAGCATCTTCCTTTGAACCTCTTCTTGTCAATATCCTCTATTTTTAGGAAATGAGATCTTAATTAACTAAATCGCAGTTTTTTTGGCAATCTCTGGTAGACATTATTGGCAATTTAGGTGAAATCTCATAAGTCTGTGTTAAATGCTAAAATAACTAAATTTAACTAAAATCATGTCTTTTAATTTTTATATAGTTTTAATGGTTTTAGCCAAGTGTTACTAAAACTAATTTTAATAAAGGTTTGGGTGAAGTTACCTCAGTGAGAGTAAGTATTATTTAAGCCAAGATTAAAAACTTACTCTGAAAAAGTCAAGGATATTGTTCTTCTCCATATTGAATAATTTTTTTTGTTCGTTTGTTTTGAAGCATTTCGATTACCTACCATTGGTTGGAAGATATACATTGTCATCACAGCTTATATCAATTTGGTAAATATGCCAAAGACTACTTCCTGACTTTGCTATTTGTCATTTGTGTTTAATTGCGTGCGATATCTTAACAGCAACCCTTTGTACTTTAGTGGCTTTTGAAATTTTACTCTAGGTGATTATACTCGTAGAAAAGTTATCTTGTTAATCTGTTTCTAACAGCTTTTCGTTCTCAAACTTCATGATCTTATTTTCAATACTAGTTTCATAGACAGTAAATTTTCTCGAAAAAGTATTTTACTGTCTTAAACTTTTTAAACAAAGATTTTATAATTTCATAATCATAATTTCTCTTTGAAATTCTTTCAGCAAGAGCATTTTTAGGGGAAATCTTACTAAAAACTACAATTTAGAACAATTTAGAATTTCTATTTTTGGTATGTAAACTCTTACAAGTTGATGGATATACATATAACCTAATTTGGATTTACACCCTAACTTACACCCAAGTATAAGTTTTGTTAAAAGTTATTTGCAAGCGTTGTCATAATCATAGAAGATTAAGCCATTGAGTACTGCTGACTTAGTTGTTTTATCAAATTTTAAACAATCTTTTACTTAAGGCACTTACGAAATTATTCTTGAAATAAGATGAAAGTGAATATTGCTTTTGCAGACTTTACTTATCTCTTTTAGTACAAGGATTAAAAAAGCCTTAAAATAATCTGTTTAGATAAGTTTTAAAATATCTCGATGTCATATAAGTTTTGAGTTTTTGATTGCGATACGTCATTTTTCTCATGAATTAGGTTCTGATACTGTTTTCTGGTCGAGCGGTAAAGTCTTTGGTTTCTGTCACTGAGGTGTGGGCTCGACACCCCTTAGAGACCAAATGATTTTCTTTACCGTGAGCTCAAATCGGAGCTCTAAGTGCACCAGAACCAAACCAAGGCCCTTCTTTGATAAAATGTTTCGTAAAACTATTTTTTGGCCTCATGTTAAAATAATAGAATAATCGATAAAAAAAAAATACGTTTTTTTGATATATCTTCCGATTCCCTTGATTTTTTTACAACCGGTATAAATGTATTCTATTCCGATGTGTTTTTTTTTTCTTCTTCCTAATGATGCATTTGTGTTTTTGTGTTTATGTCCAGGTGTTCCAATTCTTCACATTATTCCAGTTCCGTTTCCTGATGTTTGGCACAAACTATCTGACGATATTCAGGCGTTGCACACCGATACAATAGAAAATCTTTTAAAGATTTTCAGACAGTTTTTATTGGAGTATTTTCATCTAACGCAATATTAATTTTAACAAAGCTTGATAGGTAGTATACATATTTGCATCTGGTGCGTTTAAGTTTTAATCTCCGAAAGTTATTGCTTCAGCGGCGGTTTTATTTATTTTTTAAATTATTTATCTAATTGTAAGTTAATAAATAAACGATAAATAAACTACACCTTTTTTATTGCGCTATAAATATATATATATACATATGTATATATTCTTAATTTGATTAACCCCCGTGTTCATTGTACGAATATCTGGTGAATTTTTCAGTTTGTGCAATTTTGTTTGTTAAAGAATTTGCTTCAGCAGAACTTAACTGGTGGTTTTTAAAATGGCGTGATTGCTATCGTTGGTTTGTAGTTTTTGCATGTTTGTATTTTTATTGCTTTTAAATAAATAATAAAATACTATTTTTTTTAGTTTATGCCAAATTTACGAAATAATCTGTCATATACATAGAAAGATTTTATTTGTAAAGTCAGTGATCACGCTGAGTGGGGTTGTGAAAAATTTCGTCCATTATAACCGGTATTTCAGAAATAATAAGTTCCTTTTTTTTTTCTGCGAACTTTTCAATTAGCAATGGGAAATTAATTCGTTTTATTTGTGATGAATTGAGTTTTATTACTTTGGACTTTCACTTACCAGCCTTGGTGTGATCACGGTTATTTTTAAACTTTAAATTATTCAAAAAATATATATTTTAATGAGGTGAGTTTGAGCATGAAATAAACAAATCTAAAAACTGGTTCTAATTTATTTACATGAAAAGTTTAATCGACAAAAGTTTTTTTTACATAATTTTAGCAAAAATTATTGCGAGAAATTTTCTATGAGTGTTCTTATTATGAGTATATATTATTTTTGTTTAATGGCTTAATCTGAAATTGATAAAGCTTTGATAACTTTTCTTTTGGCGAAAATTTCAAAATTAACATATGCTAAAATCAGGGATTTTTTATTGACAGGAAAATTGATTTATTGCAGTTTTTTTCTTCATTTTTTATTTTGCTAAAGCAATTTTATAATTTTAGATAGTGTATTTTTAATTTTTTTTTTTTTGAAGATAAGTTGTATATCTAAAAATTTTTGTTTTATTGGGGCACTGTTAAAACCGTGTGGATCCGTGTGGATTATTTCACCCGTTTCGGGTGAAATACTATTCTATACTAAATACTACTCTCCATTTTTTCTTTTTTCTTTTTTTTTTTTTTTTTTTTTTTTTTAAATTTGTAGGACATTAAATATGTAAGTAAGATCATAAAAAAAAAAAAAAGTGATAGTTTTGATCCTTTGAAAACAAAATCTTATTCAGCGACTGTTATGTTTAATGGCTTCGTTTTGAAAATAAATTCTTTATTCATTTATAATTCTTAATGTTAAATTCGAAAGTCTAAAGGTAAGCCTAAATTTTGATATTTAGGAGAAAACCTCAGTTTGAGAAGTCTTGTGTCTTTGCTGGGGTTCGAATTTTTTCCAAAAAATTAAAAATGCTAAAATATTTTGTCATTGGTTGCAAATATCATACATAAAGAAATTTTACCTTCATTGTGCATAGGTACTGTACCGACGAGGATTCTACGACAATTTTCCGCCAGCAATTCTCCGGCGGTATTTCCCCGCCAAACAATTCTCCGATGTAAAATTCGCCGTGAGAAAATTCTACGTCAGAAATCTTTTTCTCTTTATTTTATACGGACTAAAATTGTATGTAAAATTCCCGATTGGAACAATCCAGCGAGTGTCATAGAAAAAACGTTTTATTTCGAAAACGTTTTATTTTTTCATTTAAAGTCCAAAAAAGTGACTAAAATTGTTTAAGGTGGTCCTACACTAACTAGGCCAAACTCTTTGTTATTTCATAAAATGCATCCATATTTGATATGGTAGCATATATACATAACAGAAACTCAAAAAAAAATTATTTTGGGCCCACGGGACCGAAAATCCTCTATTTCGCTGCGGAAAATATTTTTTAGATAGTAGATATTTTTTTTTTTTTGAAATTTTCACAGTGTAATCATAAACCACAAATGCATGCACTGTAGCGGAATTAGCAGATTTGACCAACTGCTTCTTCGGTTATAGATATTTCCAATTATCGGTCAAAATTTGACCGAAATCTCAGAATACGATTGTCGGGAAAAAAAATTCCGCTAGGGTGCATGTATTTCATATCAAGGAATTCCCTCTCTAAATATGAAGTTAATCGGACATAATTTCATTGAGTTATTTTCCGCAGCGTCTTCAAAAACGCTATTTTGAGAAAATCTAAATATATAAAATGTATTTTCTTTCACATTAAGCTAAATATAAATCTTGTAATTAAAATCCAAATCATAT
>JAUZNK010002331.1:0-11528 GCA_035046665.1 Euphysa ruthae
CCATTGCCAAGGACAGGGATGTGTGGAGGGAACAAGTTGAAGCCTTATGTGCCACCTGGCACGAAGTGGATAGATGATGATGATACCATATGACTACCACTAAGTTGCATCACTACATATGCCATGAGACAATTGCGCAAACTATGTTATAGGTTTTTGTTCGAGATAATTAATAAATGTAAGTGACAGTTTTGTTTATTTTTTATGCGTCGAGCAAAATCCCTATGTCTTACCTTCACATGGTGCTTGCTGTTAGTGATTTATTCTTTGTTTACACATTAAATACGTTTTATTTAAAAGGCATAGTAACAACCGAAAGGTCTGTTCAACTGATTTAAAATAATTTAACGAACCAAATTCAATATGTTTTACCTTGAAATACATAAATCAAATAAATTCACTTCTGTTTCTTTCTTTTTTTGTGCACAGTTAGTATTTGTTTATATTTGGTTTTTATATAATTGCCTTAATTTAATTCTAGATTCCATTTTAAGGCTGCCTCATCCTAAAATGCGCTCCAATTAGCCAAATCTTGGCGAGTATAACTTACATAGCTTACATAATATATACCATGAGACAGTTGTGCAAACTACTTTTTGTCAGCAAACACAAAAACGACTGATGTCACTACATCCATCAGAGAAGGATCTTTTGTTAGGTAACCTTTATTTTATTGTGATCATTTATAATTTTGTCAATATTTTTTACATTTCAGTTTTTTAGTTTTTAACTGGAATTAGTAACCTGGAAATAACAAATTCTTATAATATTTGAGAGCTGTTATGTATTTAAATTTTTCTTTCATTTTGTGTGAGAAAAACACTGAAAAGTGTTTCTCTCTGAAATTTGAGCTATATTATAACGCCCATATACAACCTGTTCATAATTCTTGATAAATTAACATTATTCTGCAGCATATTCTGTATTATAACAATTTAACTCAATAAGCTAATTCCATTGTTGTTTTAGATGAACACAGTTTGTGCATAATAATCTTCTTCAGGAAAATAATATTTTATAAATCAGACCAGAAAAGTTGTTTTTTACCCAGTTTTCATCATTTTTTTCGATACTTTAACTGAGGAAGGGTTTCATTTATACAGGCGGAGTAACCCGGGTTATTCCAGCGGCAAAGCTTTTGATTTTTAGAAGGCTAGTTAATGTTGGAAGAGATAAGCCGGTGTAGCGATAAATTAGGACTCCGTGAAATTAGGACCCATAGATCCTAATTTCACATGAAGATAGGACTCTATGGGTCCTAATTTAACATTAAAATAAGAGCGAGCCATTAAATTAGGACTCGTAAAAACTAGTAAAAATCTTAATTTAACGTGATGTTTAGACTTTTGAGGATGATATATTGCAGTTGCAAATTCGAATTTAAATTCGAATGTAAATTTTAATGTAAATTCACATGAATTTCAAATTCAATTTAATTGTTGAGAGTAAACTCATGTAAAGAGAAAAAATTTAAGATGAAAAGAAAACATTTTGAAATTACAGATATTTTACATTACATCCGAGCAAATGAATATCCGTTCGAAGTAAAACAAAAAGGTGATCAGTCAAACTTTAGAAGAACCTGCAAGAAGTTCAGCATAAAAAATGGGGAGTTTTTCTACAACAATCGAGTTGTTATCATTGACAAAGGAAGGCATAATGAGATTATTAAAGACGCACATGAAGGCCTGGGGGAGTCTAACGAATCAAAGGCTATGGCTTCCCATCGAGGAATAAACGCTACTTACGACAACTTGTCATCTCGGTTTTTTTGGTATTCTATCCGTGGAGATGTCATGAATTTTGTTAAAAAGTGCGATGTTTGTCAAAAGCAGGGAGATTTTTCATTAAAAACAAAAGCCGAGCTCCAAAACGTGCTCATTGAAAGAGCAGTTATGAAGCAAGTTGGAATTGATGTATGCAATTTACCTAAAGTAGATGGTTTTTGCAGCTTAGTCGTGTGTATAGACTATTTTTCGAAGTGGACTGAGGCAAAACCGATCCAAGATAAAACAGCACCAACGATTGCGAAATTTATTTACGAAATTATTTGTCGCCATGGTTGCTTTTCGATTCAGATCAACGACCAAGGCAGGGAATTTGTAAACAGCGTTTCAGATGAGCTTCACCGTCTGACTGGCGTGAAACAACATATCGCAAGTGCGTACCATCCACAGGCCAACGAATTGGTGGAAAGACAAAATAGGACAATTAAGAACTTCGCTTATTAAGGTTTCATAGAAGGTATTCTTTTCGCTCACTGGGTGAGTCAACATTCGTCAACCCAGTTTTCCCCATTTTAATTAATGAATAATCGTAAGCCGATTTTACCGATTGACGTCAAACATGATCTACCAAGTACAAGGATACTTTTCAGGCTGTTGTAGACTCCACATCAGCCATCAGAAAGAAAATTTTCACAACAGTGGAGCAGAATATCAGTCAGGCTCAACAAAAGCAAAAACGAGATTATGACCGTCGTCACTAATCTTCAAATGTCATTTCCATAGGACACAAGGTACTGCTGAAAAACAACAAACGCGATGGTAGAAATTGAGGAAAATTTACCTTTAAATATTAATTTTCGATTTGAAAACTTGCCGAAGGCAAACAAATACTCAAAACTTCCAGGCCAGAGTATTTTCTATAGAATATGTTTTGAAATTGTTCTTACAATCATGGTCAAATTATTATGAGGCTTATATGACATTTGGACACCTTATTAACAAAAATAAGAATACACCTTGGAGTATTCAACTTTATGTCTATCTTTTGGCTGATAGACATAGATTTAGAAGTTAGAAAATAAAAAAAAAAAAAAAAAAAGATTTTCTCTGCTAGGTCTAAGAAGGGATGAAAGTGACAAGTCCGTACTCATTTGGGTTTGTTATCATTTTCGCGATTTTGGTCAGGAAAATCACTTTTACAACATGTTTCAAATTTGAATTTGTGCTAAAATTTGATAAATGCCTCTTATAATATGGCCATGATGATAGAATAAATAAAAATTAAAAAATAAACATTTTTAGCAAAAACCATATTGTTTTAAGTATGCGCTTTCCGTTTAGTAAGAAATGGGCTTTACGGTGTGTTCACATCATAAAGATGTAAGATATCACCCAATTTAGTGAGTAAAGGTATATTCAAATTGAGATGTATAAAAATAAATGATATTGGTATTTTCTTAAACTAATTTTATGTTATATTTTTATCTTTATCGCCGTTTGGTAACTTATAACAAACTTTTTTTTAAAAAATAAATGAGTGGAATAACACCTCTCACATTGATGTAAAAACTAAATAGGGTTATGGGATAGTATTGAATTTACAAATAAATCAATTTTTGTTTCGGAAAGGGCAGTTTTACGTCAGAGCGGACACTTATTCGAAAGCACTTATATATCAAACTGTTCAGAAAAAAAGCTTAGGATAAGTAGGGACTCTTAAAGAATTATGTATATAGTATTGTATCTGCAAAGTGAAATGAAGTGATACATAAAATCGCTCTGAATATGAGCTAATTTTTCATGAAATATAAAAAAATTAGAAAATAAAATATTATCTTTTAGTGACAAAAGTGGTTCTCAGAGGGTCATACACTTTTGACTTAGAAGCAGGTGTCGGAGATGGAAACATCGGAGTTTA
This sequence comes from Euphysa ruthae, assembly GCA_035046665.1. Classification (NCBI taxonomy): domain Eukaryota; kingdom Metazoa; phylum Cnidaria; class Hydrozoa; order Anthoathecata; family Corymorphidae; genus Euphysa; species Euphysa ruthae. The sequence continues at coordinate 3,646 of JAUZNK010002331.1, forward strand.
TGAATTCCACTATCAAAGAATAAATGAAAGTTACTCAAAAATAGAAGGTAATCACAAGCATGAAAATGGTGTGATCGGAACGATTGAAATTGATCCTGCGAGTGGTGAGGGCGTACTCGGAAAAAAATTCATCACGGTAACAAACTCTGGCGCAAATGTGATCTGGAAGATGGTTAAGTTTGGGTCAGCAGAAGATAATTACCCGTTATTAATTGAGATAATTAGTAACAGTAAGTATATATATCTGATAGACACTTTCTTTGAATTTAAGTAATAATGTCAAAACAATAAATGGTATGAACAACTATTAAATTAGTAGATAAAATAAGGAGACCCTTTCCCCTAATTTGAAATACTTCCCAGTTACACTTCAAAATTTAAGGAACAAATTTTGGTGTTTTTTACCGCGCACATTGATAGATTATTGAGGTCATCAAAATATTTTCCAAAACATTATAACAGCGTCACTGTTCTGACTGTTAACTTTTAGGAAAATATTCAAAATATGAGGTTTTATATTTGGCAAGATAACTGTGCATAACAACTCTGTAAGCTGTCAAATTGACATCCAAGAAGTGCAACCTACTGAGAGGAGACAATGGCAATTTTAAGATACAAATTTATTTCAGTTCAAGCAACTACTTAAAAAACGAGGTGGATAAAATACCAAATTATGCTCAAATGTTATTTTTATATCCCAATTGAGAAAGATTAGCAGTGACAAGCGTTATCATACCCTAAAACGCAATACAATAAAATCAAGACTACATTAAAAAGACTAAAAATGACTAAAAAACGTGACAAGAAGAAAAATTTACAAAATATATGTCATCACCATTACGCTGCTGAAAAAATGGATGAAAAAGATATTAAAAGTATCTCTTATTTTATTTCAACCATCTCAATAAAGCAACGAGAATAAAACATGAAAATATTATTAAACATTAATAAGTTGTGAGCAAGAAAATTTCTAGTGGAAAGCGTCACCGTACTCTGATGCGACTATTTAATAGACACGTGACGGAATAATTGACCAAAAATTTAAAAAAAAAAAAGAATTGGAATTAAATATAGTAATAACAAACAAGGAAAGTTCTGAATTGACGATAGAAGTGAGGCTTCCATGTACTAATACTCAACTTATTTTTAATATCTAAGATTTTAATAAAGAAATTTGTAAAGGAACAAGGTTGTTGCCTATAATTAACTGAAATCAATTGAGATCAATTTTAGCAATGACGACCTTAAATTAATTAGGATTCTGTGATGACTTGATTTAGGGAAAAAATTCTTTAATACAATTGTAATTTTATTTTAAAATGTTTTAAATTGATTATCTACTATAGTCTTCCACATTATTTGAAAATTTTCGTTTATCAATAGTATAATCTATCTCTTCTGAAAATCATTATTTGAATAGGCGTTTCATTTTTCAACCTTTAAAAGACAATAGGTTTCTTTTGTATGTTTCAAAGAAAGTTCCATCATCAGCTTATGCCATGATAATACTCCATTTTCATCATCGTTTTCACTTTCCACTTCAAAACCCTTTTCAGAACTCTTATTGTACTTTAAGCAGACATATGACCATTAAAATTAATTTTATTACATTTTCCCATACTCATTACGTCCCAACACCATGTTTTCTCATCAATGTTAGAAAATCAAATTTCAGATTTTAAAAAAAAACTCGTTTTGTTATCAAACTATGAGCTTATAATTTTAGATTTAAGAATATTCATGATTTTCTATGACTTAAGAGATAACTTAAGGTGTTTAATTTTGAGTAGCAAAATAACAATGAAAAATAAGCTGCAAAACTCGTATTCACAACAATCTTACAACCATTAGTTTTATATTATATTTTGAATAAATTTCAGTTATCAATTGGAGTACAATATTTAGAAAGTTTTTTCTGGAGTAGAGGATATCTTCCCAACAACACGTGAAAACTATCATCAACAATCTCATTTCTAGAAATTTTACTAATCTGTCTTTGTTTTTTTCGAAATAATATTTTTAATTGCAAAATGTTTTTATATTTGATTTATTTTGCTACACTACCTTAAATCTATTGATACCTTCGCTGTTAGTTATTTAGTTTTTGTTCTGCCACAACGAACACACAAAAAATAAATAAAATGGTGGCAGTGATATGCACATGGGCCATTTTTCATTAGTAATAACAGCAATATTTACAAATGTGTCCCAGGTATTAACGTATTGGCATTTGATGGAACAGGTGCCATATTGTCGAAATGACAGATTTATGGGTTAGGCATAGAGCATTTCTTACACTATGATTATGAGCAATACCTTTAAGTGAGAAAAAGATTTAAATAGGAGCAGTGGGACTAATATCATAGTAGTATGTCAAATGTGAGTCAAATAAACTACAGTAGACTGACCCAAGTATTTCTGTTGGAAGATAGTGCCTGAATTTCGATGACATTCCATTAGCCCTCCTTAATTTTTAGAAGTCTGTTTCATTGGGGCAAGTTTTTCAAGAGCATCATTGAAAGAGAAAAGAAATTGATCAAATTAATAGTCAATGTCATCTCGACCAATGTCAATAATATGGTCTTAGTCATTTGTTTGAATGTCAGCAAGGAAACTCTCTCTGTTAAAATATCTCATATTACCTATGCATATGTTGTGTTTATATGAAACAAAACAGGATTGATTGGGAGCAATCAGGAACTAGGGAAGATGATCAGATATTGCACAAATTAGATTACCAGAAACCATGTCAACACAAGCCTGATTAGTAAATATATTCTCAATTAGAGTTCTAGATCTAGAGGTAGTTTGTGTGGGAAGGAGAGATTTTGGCATATAGTTATTCAACTGAAGAATACTAAGAATGGAGTCAAATTTTTTGTGCAGAAGCAGAGTCCTGTTTATTTATCGAAATCAGGGTCGGACCAAAGGTACTTGATTCGTCATCAAAATTATAGATGCACTTTTCTCTCACCTTTTTCTTTAAATCAGAGCTGTAAGTTGCCTTGCAGATCTGCAAACACAATGTTTTCAGTATCTATCTTGTCTATGATCTAGTTTACTCGGGCCAAGATATTCCTTGGTCGATTTGTCAGTAAAACCCGGAGTTTTACACTTCTGTTGTCGGCTTGTTTTCTTGATCTGTAAAGAAGTTCTTTAAAGCTATGACTTTTAAAGTTAATTATCATAGTTTGTGTTTTACCTTTACTGGGCCTACTGGGTGGAATTTCTTAACTCCTGGGATCATTTAGGTTGGGTGAACCTTGAGGCTTCTTTTAACAATTTCAGGAAGCCTGGATTGATTTTCAATAGCTGCTCTATCTAAAAGAAGACACGAGCGATAAGAATTATGTTTAAATACTATTATACTTGATATTTTGGCTAAAGATGCGTTTGAAGTTGATTTTAATGCTGAAATGGATGAAGTTGTGAACGAAGTAGGTTTGCTTTTAAATAATTTCGAAATATATAATACTCTCACGTATATTTTTTGGTTGGATATAAACCTATTTAATACATATCAAATATATAATATTTATAATATATAAACTTATCTTAAGTTTGTTTTATTTACTTCTTAGGTTAATTGTTCAGTAGGAAAATTCACTTGGAAAGTGTGCAAAAAAATGTACAAGAGTAATGGAGGGTTGAAAAGACACACTTCTTCAGTTCATAAGAGATATCATCAGAAAACAGCCATTGAGGGTGCTACTCTAAAGGAACTGATTTCAGAGTCTCAAAATACACTGTTTGAAAACAAATCTCATCCTCAAAAGCACAGGAAAACAATTAAAAACGACATAATCCAATCAACAGAAAATCCCTTGATAGCAGTTATTATTATTATTTATAAACAGTTATTAAAAAGTATGGAAGCATATAGCTATTTTTAATCATTTTATGTTAAAATAGTCATGTATTCAAACATCTATTTTACTGGAGGCTCCAATGTGCACATTGTTAGCTACAAAACTTGCTCAAAAATTACTAAAGCAATAAAAACAACTGCCTCAAGTACCTAATATTAATGGCTTGCAGTATCTCGGATTGTCCATAAATTCATTAAATTAAGCAAAGGAAAAAAAATGAAATGCATGAAAACCAATCTGTATAAACATTATTAAGGTATGTGGTTGTAAACAAAGATCAAAAACTTATTGCAGCACAATCGAGAGGAGGACTCACAGCAGTTTCTCATGAATTTCTAAGCATATTTATAATAACAGAAGTATTTCGTTTGAAAACAATAGAAAATTTTCATTTGACATAAAAATTTGCATCAAAGATGTATATTTATTCCTCTTAATTTTTGAATATAAATGTAATTATATATCATATATTCTTTATTTTTATAGCGCCAGGATGTACTTGCGAACTAGAAGAAGATAGTACTTGTGTTCGGTGGACCAAGTATGACATAATTAATAATTTTGAAGGTAAGCGTATTTTCATATAGCATAGAAATTTCAGTTTGATTAAAAAAACTTTTCTTACACCTAAAATTTGATTAAGATCACTATCACGAATTATTTGTCTTATCTTATGCAATACGTTAGACTTGATTGGCTGAGTAATAAAACGACACGCCAGCCTAAAGTTTCATCCAAAACATTTTTGCAGCGACATTTTTAAAGATTATTAACTTTTAATAATCAGCTAATGAAATCCTATCGATGAAATATCGATACGATAACCATACGTCAATCGTTTTTGATTTAATCTTTTGTAAAAGAATAAGTAAACATGATGGAGTTTATTAGGTTTATTGAGAATAAAAACTTCTAATAATTTGTTATTTAGGGTTATGTTACGCTGATAAGTTAAAAGCCGCTATCAAATACGTAAAGACGAAGATAGAAAGTGCATTCAAAAATATCGTCAAATTCTCAGCGTGCAAGCGCTTCCTTCAGGAGAGGTTTGAAGTCAGCCTTAGGACGCCTTTAAAACTAGGATTATTCAAAAGATATGACAAATGTGTGGTCAGCATCGATTGTAAACTAAAAATTTTAAAAGAGCGATTAGAAACGAAATTAAAGAGTTTGGAAAAAGTGCTGGAACAGGAGGTGGAATTTATAGGTATTGAAATTTTAAGTGATAACAAAGACGAAATGTCCCCAATCATTGTTTCAAATTAGCTCAAAACTAGAATTACAGTTAAACTCACATATATTAAATAACAGTAATATTAGGGTTTACTCACATATTTTATTATATTTCAAATGCCTCTTCATCTTTGCATGAAAAATAATCTAAGGATTAAAAACCACGATTACTGGTATAAAATAGATGCCAAGGTACTCTCACGAGTAGGTCTCATATAAAAGAGAATAAAAAAACATAAACGTTGCTCTTTTTTGTTTGTCGAAAAATCTTCAAAGGTTGTCTGGATATTTAAATTTTATGATTGCATGTCAAGTGCAAATTGAGCTTTTTAAAATCATGAACAAGTACTATGGCTGTAGTCGTAGTTGAAATTTGCTTCTTTTTCCTAAAATGTTTATCATATAACGTCAATAAATTTCGCAGTAAATATGTTTAGGGGTATAAACTTCATAAAATAATCTAATAAAAGTCTTTTTACATTCTTTTATTACAGGGTCGTTTGACCGTCGCAAAACAGTTGCTATAGCTTATGTAAAAGGACCTGAAGCATTTGGAATTCTCTGGTTTAGTGAAAGAGTGACAAGATTTGGTGAATATGTTGATATATCTGGTTAGTGATAACTTTAATAAATTGATTACATACAAACCAACAATATTTCTGCAATATTATAAGAAATCCATAGAATATGCTCGATATAGTAATATTTTTTGAATGATATAAATCTTTAGAGTTAGATATCATAGAGATAAAACTCTGGACAAGTAAATTTCTTTTATAATCATCTTCACGGGTGCAGTGATAGTTTAAGTGCTTTAGGAATTATGGGTAGACTATCCACATTTTATGCAATTTGTACGAATTTGAATTGGGCTTGTGTTTTATTTTTTGCAAAAGCAAAAAAGCGAGCTTTGCAAGCTTTGCAGCTGGAGCTCATTTGACAACAACTCGAAAAATTCTAGTAGTAAGTAAGTAAGGCCGAAATTCGGGCGAAAGTTCTTGCCTAAATTGATGCCTCCCCATTTTATTATTAATAACATTTGAACAGTAGAGAATAATTCAATCGAGACAATAAGATATGATATCTTGGTTGTTACTTACCAAATCAAAATTAATTTTAATACTGTCCACAGAGAATGTCATTCAAACGTTTAAACAAAAGAATCATTAACATTCCATTCGATAGTAAACATCAAACTATTTTAATATTTAAATTTCTTGTCTTTACGAAAGCGGGTGTCGCATACTGTAAGTTAAATTTAAATTCATTTTAAATTTAATTTTAAAAATCAATATTGATATTTCACTATTTATGATACCATGAAATCTTTTTTTTTTTTTTTTTTTTTTTTTTTTTTTTTAAACTATTCTTTAAATATAAAAAAACCAAATCAAAAGTAATTTCAATAGTGTTGACAGAAAATTTATTGCTATTTATTACAGCTTTATTGCATATTAATCACTGGTAGCGTAAAAAACTTTGTTTTCTTCTATCATCAATTGCCAAATACCATTTTTAACTTTGGCTTGTCAACAACAAGCTTGCCATGCTTTTGCAAACCTTTATATGTTGAATTTAACTAGTGTAATTTGCTTATTTCAAAAACCAATAAAATTATAAGATCAATTTTAGTAAATATCTTGATTTTAGTAGTGACTATGTATTACGGATTTTCAGAATATATATTTTTTTTCTTGACAAGTTTAAATTTTAACTTCAACAAGTTTAGATTTTAATGATCGTGCAACACTTGTAATATTTTCTGAAATCTTATAATTTAGTGGTTGAAGTGGGTGGGGAAAGAGGATAGCCTACAAAAGCAAAACCATCCCAATGCCTTTCGAGCAAATACACTGTTAAAAATATCTCCACTCTCATAGGGCTAATTAAATTCTGAATTAAACTTTTTTAGGTAAAATAAGTAATCTAGCACCTGGAAATCATGGATTTCACATTCATACAGAGGGCGACATAGGAAACGACTGCAAGAATAGTCTAGGGCACTACAATCCGTTTAAAAAAACCCATGGGCAACCAGATGGCAATATCCGTCATGTCGGAGATCTAGGTAATATTTATGCCGATAAAGATGGAAACGCTAACGTCAAAATAACTGATAAAGTTATTAGCATAAAAGGGCCTCATTCAATCATAGGAAGAGCTTTAGTTATACATGCAGGTGCCGATGATCTAGGAAAAGGTGGAAACAAAGGAAGTCTAGCTACCGGAAATGCAGGAGCAAGAATAGGGTGTGCTGTGATAAGAACAATTTTAGATTGATATTTCTATAAATTCGTGCTTATTTTTTCATATTTTGTCTTGCCTCCTTATTTCTTTATTAATAATATTTGAACATTTGAACAGTAGAGAATAATTCAATGGAGACATAATATTGTCCGCAGAGAATTTTATTTAAACATTTAAACGTTTAAATAAAAGAATCATTAACATTCCATTCGAATGTAAATATCAAATTGTTTTGATATTTAAATTCGTGTCTTTACAAAGGCTTCGTACTGCAAGTTAAACTTAAATTCATTTTAAATTTAAATATATTTTTAATTAAAAACAATGTTTTTATTGCACTATGTATGAGATATAGCAGAAAATCATGTTTTTCTTTTTTTGTATAAACCATTCTTCTAATAGATCAAAACCAAATCAAATGTAATTTCAATGCTGTTGAAAGAAAATTAGCCCAAAGACGTAAGTAAGTAAGTAAGTAAGTAAGTAAGTAAGTAAGTAAGTAAGTAAGTAAGTAAGTAAGTAAGTAAGTAAGTA
>JAUZNK010002332.1:0-11528 GCA_035046665.1 Euphysa ruthae
GGATAATCAACATAGTACACGTTCAAACTTTGAATTGAAAATTCCTACAGTTAATACTGTTCTAAAAGGGAAAGGATTGATTAGGTATTTTGGGGCAATAATATGGAATTTAATTCCTCTTGAAACTAGATCTATTAAAAGTTTTACAGACATTTTTCGCAGATGGAAACCGGAGAACTGTCAATGCAGACTCTGTTTGAACTATATAAATGGTGTGAGGTTTATAGAGGTTGTTTCATGAGTGTGTCTATTATTAATATTTTATTTCAGTTTTTATTTAGTCATAATTTTTTTTTTTTTTTATTATGACATATGGTAGTTTTTAAAAGGGAATATTTTATTGATATATTCTGTGTAAACAGTGCCAACAGCGTTGTGCCTAATTGTACATATTTACAGAATTTAAAGAAAGAAATAATAATGGTCGTTGGTTGAGAATTACCATCACAATAGAAACATCAAATATCACTGTAAATTTTTAAATGAGGAGATAAAAAGATCAATAAAAACAGTAAAAACATAAAAGACAATGACATGTTTATTCATAGTATTTATTAATACTTACTTACGTTTATTAGGAAATAGTTGATCAAACATCCATTATTTGTATTTTTTGTTGACCTACCGACATATTCAACGCAGAATTTGTAATTTGTTTGGGCCATTATAGAAGCCAAATAGCAAGAAATAGCCCCAAACCTGTCAGCTATTTATTTGAACACTATAGATGTTCAAAAATGCCACTACATGACAGAAAGATCCTGACTATTACTCTGGGTTTGAGAATGAAATGATTACTAGGATGTTTCTCTCTAAGGGCTTTAGAAAAAAAAAATTTTTTTTAAACTTATTTAAATTGAAACTTGGGTAAACCAATTCATTTAACTAAAAGATTGTCTAGAGATCAAAAACTATGGTTGCTTTTCAAATTGTGATCTAATCAACCATCAAATCCAACATATAATAATTATTTTAAACACTGATCATTTATTCAAATATCACAAACAGCTTAAATCAAATTATATACACTAATCTCTGACCAGACAAAGTGTACATGAAAAGGCAAGATTTTATTAAGTTCATTAAAGGATATGTGACAATTATTTATTGCTTGCACAGAAAATACAATAAGTACATCCTATTGATACTGAAAACATTTCTTGAATTTGCTGATTAATATTGCTTTCTGGTAATTTAAGTTATTTTAAAAGATTTACTATTAAATGTTCATTTTCATTAATAATCCCATGGGCATTCATGCTTCTTAAAATAATGTTTCAGAATTGTGATGCAAATGCTGGATTAAAGATTTATATTTAGTTTCTTTTCGATCTTTATTCTTGACTAGATTTGTTTCAAAACTGTCAATTCTAAAACCCAAAGTTTTTGTGATGTGTGAGACAAGAACAGGCCTTTCAGAGTCTCTAGTAGGAATAAAAAAGTAACTCTCTATTTCATTTATTGGAATTTCAAGCCATTTATGATGTTATCTAGATTTTGTTTTACCCTTAATGTAGATAATTGAGCTACAGTTAAACGCCAGCTAATTTTTGATAGAACTTAATAGAATAATCGTTGGTAAATTTATTCTTTGGGTGAAGTTAAAAAAAAAAATAGCATGTATATAAGCTTTGATCTAAATAATTCAATTCTACATTGTTGGTTAGTCCAATCTCTTAAAAATCCAGAATATTGTTAAGTGGCAACAAAAGTTGTTATGTAGTTGATTGACAGATTACTTGATCTGGGTTAAAATTTTACATCGATAACAGGCATTCTTCTATGAGCTTTCATCTGTGTTATTGCGAAAGTCTAAAGATACCATAGGGACACTTGGCAAGGAACGAAAACATTTGCCGACTGCTATCACAGCTACAAAGTTGGAAAAAATGATTGTATAGTTTTTTATACAAAGAAAGAACGAATATAATGATATCAAGTGGGAAAGACAAAAGAGATGTATATACAATGTCAACTTGCATCAATGATGTTACTAAAGATGCATTGAGAGCCGGAAAGCAAAAGGAAATTCCTTTAAAAAATGCTCAGAAAGGTGCGTTGTCTGTGCCAAACACAAATTACAGAAATATTCTAGATATAAATACGTTGATTGTGATTTTGGACTTTGAGCAGCGCCATTCTTTGCCAATTATCACACAAAAAGTGCATCGTGATGCTTTCTTTGTTATTATCTTGTATGATAATCCTCTTATATAGGTTTATTTAATTGTGATAGTGTCAAAAATAATTTTTAAAATGCATACATAATACATTAATACATTGTTCTTTGATAACAAGCAAAAAAAAAATAATAGAGGATTTATGGCTGCCATAATAAAAAAATATATGTAACTGTTAAAGGGTTGACACTATTTTACTAAGCATAACCAAGATCCCACGATTAATCACAAAACATTACCTTACCTTCATAAACATAAGGCATTACTTATGAAGAAAAGTATAAACATATCTTGCAAAAATGAGAAAAAAAAAAAAAAAAAAAACTTACCAACTATGAATGGAAACCAAATCCATACAAATAAATTCATCCTAAAAACAAAATAATAATCTATTATCATAATTTATCTTAATTAATGCCAAGTTCTTTCTGCATATCTTTTGGATGTGTTCACATCTTAAAAAAGAATATAAGTAACGGTGCCCCAAAAAAAATTTTTTTTTAAATGCTATCTCTCACAAAAAGAGTAGAGTTACAATTGTTATATCGCCATCCATAACCGTCAACTCCATAGCTTTAATGGTTTGAAGTTCAACTGTTATTAAAAGTAGGGCATCGAACCAAACCCTTCAACATCCTTCGATTTTTCAGCTATTGAATAGAACAAATATTGTTAGAAAGTGCAATATTTAGCTTAATTAAATTCCAATTCTTAAGCTCAAGTTTACGGTATGAACATTTAACAAGTTTCTAACAAAAGAAATTTCTTCAGCATTTCTTGCACAAGGCATTTAAGGTTTTATTTAAAATTTTTAAATCAGAAATCTGTATTTAATCTTTGCTAGACACCTTAGTGTTATAAACACTCTTTCATGCTTATATTCAAAACTGTTTTAGGCTATTTTCAACCCAATGATATATCATAGGATTTCTCAACCAAGACAAAGGACTACCCAAACTGGACCAATTATATCATACAATTACCTCATTGTACCTGTTTTTGCACATTTATAGATCCAGAGAAAATCCCAACAACACACAAAAAATAAACCACAACCAGAAACTTATTTCACAAACAACATACTCTCAGCAGTACACTCTTCACAGAGCAAGAAACATATCGTAAGCAAAATAAAGTCATACCCGCACTATATAAAAAGATTACCATAAGCCTGTGAAAATGCAACTCGTATTCTTTTGCTGAAAAAATCAATTTTGTGCTGAAGTTTTTTTTTAGAAGATAAAAGTGGACTAATTAATAGAATAATCATAATAAAAATAATCATTTATATCTCCTTTGTCAAAATATTACAAAAAACTGAGAAAAAAATACATAATTCAAGAATAAATAAAAGTATATATTTGAATATTTATGCTAGTAAAACCATTTGGGATTTAAAAATAACAGAAAAATATGTTTTTATGGGGATGGTAGGGGTTATTTTAAAAAAACATATTTTTTCCAAAAATTGGCAATTTTTGATTCATCTGTCAGTCAAAATTAAGCTGGTTTATTAAGGTCTCAAAATACTTGGTATGAATAGGGTTAAGAGTTAAAACTCTTGCCAAATGGAGAAGCCTGTTTGTATGAAATTAATTGTTACAATTATTTAATAGTGACTGGCGTGTCATAAATCCTTATTTCAGGATCTGGAATATTGCTAAACTAATTTTTATTTCCATGGCATATTAACTAGATTAGGCATGTAAGACAAAAACTTGAGTACTATTAGCTAAAATTATATAAACATAAATATTTATTCAAATGTTTTCTTGAGCTTTGCGACCAATTGGTGGCATAATAGTATTCAAAACATGACATAACATTTGCCGAACAGATGATAAAAGGTCCGTTTGATTTATTGGCCAAACACTGTTTAAAATATTCCAACCACGAACACGACCGATAAATCTTTCCACATGTATTCTTGTAGCTGCAATGTCAAAATTTGAACATACGTCACGCTGTTTAATATCTTTTTATTTTGGTCGGTTTAATGTCACTCCTTTTACAGCACAAAATTCTTGTATGCAAAATCCCTGCCACTCATTATTTTGTGTTCTTCTTTAACTAATAAATTAGCACCTGTTTTTTCTGTAATGTCACTGTCGCTTATTGACCCAAGGTAAATATCAGGGAATAATAAACCACTACCATGTGGTGAAATTCGTATAAGAGCTTTTCCAGTGTTTGTATTTGCATAGTTTGAAAACATTAAAGAACACATTTAAAAATTTTAAGCACTTTTGAAATTTAAATTCAGTGGCTTCAATCACAATATGTGTTAATCCAAGGCCTGTTGCAATGAAGGATTTTGGCATTTTTTTCAGTAAAAATCCACTAGATGGTTTCAAATTTATTTAGTTAAACAGTGGCTATGAAAATATAACCCATGTGAAAATATGTCGAACAGTGGAGTTAGATACATCTAGCATGTGTGCCATAACTCCTTGATTTAAATTGTTTCTGCGTATAGCTAACACCGCCAGTAATTCAGTTTTTTTTATCAAGTTTGCAAGTTTTTCGATCTGTTACAATTTTGCAATCTGGGTAGGGTATTGTGTGAATTACGGTAAAACTATAGCCATTATCACATAAATTGGTTAACAGATAGCCCAGTAAGATAAGCAAAGATCATTGGTTAATTGATGAGGTTATTATAATTGAGAGTTTTAGATTGTAGCTTTTCAATACTGTTTTTGAGAACAATGTTCTGTTTTATGGATATAATTATTATTAGCATTGTTGGTTTTTTCATAGTCACTTTTTAACACATCTATTTCTGCTCGTAGTTCATTGATTTTATGATAAACATTTTCCTATTTCTTTGATAACTGACATTTTGATAATGCTTTCTTTCGAGGGGATATTTGGCTAATCAGCTATACATACTGGCTTTTTCGTACATTTTACGAGTTTACAAGCCATGTCAGATTTTCTCTTGTGTTTTTACAAGTTGGCTTGAACAAAGCTGCTTCTTATTTTTGCTATTTTCAAAGATTGATTTGGCACGATTAAATTTACTTTCCAAATTTTTCAACTGCCGTGGAGGTACACGGAAGGTCTGGTAAATCATATCAGTTTTTCTAATGTTAGAAGACCGCTTTTCCAGTTTTATAAAGTATCTTCTCGGACCCCCTTTGAACCTCTACATCTCGTGGTAATCTGTAATACTTAATACGTTCTACAGTATCGTCCCTTGTTGCAAAGTTATTGAAACAAAGTACGGAGATAAAAATTCGAACAGCAGTATGACAGCTTTGCGGCTTCACAAAATTAATAATCAAATACTAGATTTGGTTTCCCTCTTCAGATTATAATTGCTAATGCTTTAAAACCACATGAGTGCTGATGTGAAAAGTCTTTCCGATGCAAAGTACCGCCTACATATCCTCAAGGTAACACGGAAATTGAACGGTTTTATAAAATCTGAACAAAGTTTTTTATGAAAGTGAAGTCGAAAATTAATTTTTCAAGAAAATTCTCTCACAGTTGCTTTTAGTATACTCAAATACTTTTCAACTTCGACAAGTACATTACCAGAAAAACTTTTTCATGAACACACTCTACTCCAATCTCCTTATTCAAACAGGAAGTACTGACAGTGAAAAAAAAAAACATAAAGATAAATAATATCTTCAATATGCACTGTAAAGTTTTAATGAGGCTCTATATGAAATAATACTAAGTGAAGTCCTTAAAAGAAAATAAACCACAGTGGCTACCGACATTGGTTTCAGATACCTTTATGTATGGGCTAGATCCCTTCTTCAAACCAAAACACCAGAGTCAGACATGTGGATCCTGGAATTGTAATTCAGGTTATATGTGAATTCCCTCGTTGAGTATAATAGATATAAATACATTATCTCTTTAATAAGATATGTGATCTTTTGGACTATCTTAAGTCAATAAGAAAAGTCAGTGCTGATGACACGTCCCTTTCCTTAAAATATTATGTTTTAACTAATCTACCGAAATTCTAATCTTTTGTTATGGCTAATAAATTAATATTGCAACAGATTAATCCTAATCCTAAAAAAAGTGCACTGAGATTGTTTTTTCTAGTAAAAAGGAACCAGAAAAACGCTTTAAAAATCAATCAGAACTTTACTTTGATGAAAGAGTTTTAAACTCAATATAGATTTGAGCATCCAATTAATGTAGTTGCCTTTCTCTAACGAAAGCTCTTTCTCAAATAAGCGCTTCAGTTTTAGCGTAGTATGAACGTTCTATAAAACACCATAGATATGATTTATGGTTGATCATATTGATGATTTATTAGGAGACTGTCTACCATATAAAGAATTATTGATTAAAATATCTCCAACATATGACAAATATTGGTTACTGAGATATTATCTTTGATCAGCTTCAAAAGGATACTTATGATACCTCTTTGGATACAGTTCGCAGACCTAATAAATATAGACTATAATTCTGTAAAAAAACAACTTATAAAATTTGTTTTTTTACTATGCTTCGGCTCAATCCATTTTTGTGTGTGATGTTTAACGGGACCGCAATGGAATATTGTTGTGACAGACAATATTAATTCTTTTTGTTAATTTTATATTTATTATTATTTTTTTTCCTGTTGTCTTATAATCTTTAAAGCTAATGTACATTTTTTGTAGCAGAATAAATACTTATTTACTTACTTAACATTTTTTATCATATTTTACAAGGAAATGGATCGGAAAGTCTATGTGATAGATTGAAATGTTGTAAATAGTATATTTTTTTAACGGAAATTGTTCTCAATATATCTTTAAATCGTTATTTAATTTTTGTTTAATTATTATAAAAATGATAAAATATTCTTTTCTCGAAAGTAGTTTTTTGGAACAAAATCGTTTTCAATGACAGAAACTTATGGTTGTATAAGGAGGGTTGGCGCTGTTAATACGCCAAGCAAACTTAGTAGTTTTAAGTTCTCCCATCCAATGAATGCCTCTCTCTGATGAATGTTCTTCCTCAAATAAGCTCTTCATCTTTAGCGTATAATGCAAGTGATAGAAAATGAATATTCTTAAAATTAAAATAAAAAAAGGAGAGAAGAAAAAAAAAATTATACCTGAAACAGTTATAGTCTAAAAGAAAGTTGAGTATTCAATATAGTTTTATGAGAAAAGCATTTATTCCAAGGTCTGATCTAAAAGATATATATTATTATATATATTATATACCTTATTTGTTTTATCTCCAATATAAAAATACTAATTATCGCTAATGCATTCATATTGTTATAACCAAAGCTTATTTACAGCAATAGTATTCTTCCATGATTTACTTTTTTTTGCCCGCACCGTTTTAATATTTGCGCACACTAGCCGTCATTAGCTGCAGCAGGCATGTCGTTAAGGTTATAACGGACCTGTCATTTAAGCCATAACTGTCATTTCATTGGAGCAGTAGTTTGTATATTTTTCAGCATCTCAAATGATTGAAAAATAAATAAAATTATTTTATAAAAATCTTTATTTATTCTTATCAAAATATAGATTTTATTTTTTCACATCGGAAATCAAGAAAGAAAACAGTGATTTTCCCAGAGAATTTCATGATTTGAAATGTTAATGTTTTTGGTAAAAAACTGTAAGTTTTAAATTATATTATAAAAAGTATGCACCCGTAGAAAAATATTGTTATTTGGAACATTACAAGGTTGTCTAAAGTGGTATATTTAAACATCATTATTGCTGGTAAATTTAATACGAGAAGCACTTATTTGATTTTTTACACCCCTTTTTAACTGCTTTTTAAATATTTCTTTAATTATTTCTTCATTCACGATGGTAGATTATGGCAGCTCATGATTTACTCGCCAGCAAAAATTTAATATTATTGTTTTCCAACTATTCATAAATCTGTGGTTTTTATTCATTTAGATTATGAACATATCTTTTATACCAATAATTTGCTTTGTAGTTGAGCCGAAAACCGCTAGTCTAGCAAACCAGAGTGGGTCAAGTACACCAGTTAGAGAAGACATTGAGATTCTGTAGTTTTAATTGGTGCTTTAAATAGATCCTTAACTAAAAAAGGTAATCCAGATTGTTAAATGAGCTAATTGAAGAGATTATTCTTACTCGTCTATGTTATTCAATCTTGTTTATTTTTTGTTAATCTTGTACTATGCCTGAAGCATTAAGAGTTAGCTACATATTAGAAAATTTCGGACACTTAGAAGCTTGAAACATTAAGCAATTCATTTCAACTGCAATAACCAACTCGTCAGCTAATTTATTTTGTGGTATTTTGCTTTATAACGTTGAAAAATGGTATGTTCCGAAAGATTTCTCAGCAAAATTATTTGTTTAATTTGTTTATAGAATCCAGAACAGGAGTATTATTTTTAATGACCAAGGTTTAACGCGATAAAAATGAATGAACAGAGCGATGAATGAAACGAATGAATGAATAAATATAGAGGTTTTAAGGTGTTTACTAGAGGCACTAAGTTTAAAACAAACAAGTGATTTAAACTGGTACTTATTTCTTTAACGCGTTGCTTGATGATATTAGTAGCTGGCTTAGTTTCGATATTCAAATAGCAACATAGCCTTTTTCAGACAAAACTAAATTAATTATCGAGGAATTATTGGATCAACATGTTTTTGATTTTAGTTTTAATGATTTTGTCATTTTTTTGTTTTCTTGATTTGTTGTTTTTAGTCTGTATATCATCAGGTGAATTCTCTTCTCAGTTTTTCCGCCTGAATGAATGTAAAATTCAAAATCTGATAATTTAATGATTTTGAGATGTTTTATCTTCTTTCCAATTTCGTTTATTCTTTCGAAATTTTGAAAAAAAAAATTTTTTTAATACTCGATATCCAATGATTATGAAATAGTATTTCTGCTATTTGTTTATAAATTCAAAAGAAAATTTTCGTTTCTTGTTAAAAAAGAAAAAAAAAATGTTTGATAATTTTCTTATAAATATTTATGTAAATTTAGTTTAATTTAAGAAACTTTTAATTTTGTAATATGCATTAAATTTGTTATTCATGCGGTTATCCTGCTACATCTTAACCAAATTCTATTTCTTAATAAAATTATTTTCTAATTATTTATTTCCCCTTAGATTTATCACAAATTTATTCTTAGATGTACCCGTAAATTGTGCGTTTAAAAGGCACCTTTTTTCAGTCTGTTATCATTGCTTTCCTATTTTGGACTTTTTCTCTATTCATTTGGTACTTTAACCCAGGATTTAAGATCTTTAAAAAATTTTTTTGTTAAGATTATCTAGCTATTTGGAGATATTAAAAAATAAAGTTGTTTTCTTGCTTTGCAAAAACTGAATTGAGAAAGAGTTTTTGCTTTTTGTAATTCCTATACATTTTCTAGGATTTCCAAAGAACTTTAGGTTTGTCTAAATTTTTTCAGAGAGCTTATTCGAGTAAAAAATGTTCTTTTTTTCTCTTGACGTAAGTTTCTTTTCAAAAGCATCTTTGCTAAATAATTAGTTGTCTAAATAAGTTTTTGCCCTCTTAAATTTTAAATTTATTTTTTAGTTTATCCCTTAATAATGCCATTTTTCTGCAACTTCTCTGTCAAGCCACCCATTATAATCGTTTTTAATTTTGGCTGTTTTAAAGGTTTACATGTCATCAACAGTTTGTTTAAATTTGAATATGTTTTTGAAATTTATGTTTCTGAAAATAGAAATGTCATTGTGCAACAGCCACTCAAGCATCTTTTAGAAGATCAAATGTAGGAAAAATTTTTTTGTTATCAAAAGGTGACAACATATTACGTTGATGTTGATAAAAGTATAAATAATCCCATATTTGAGACACTACAAGTACAGATTTAAGTTCCAGGCTAAGTTTATTAACATCCAAATCAAATTCTGGAGAAGTTAGTCCCATTTTGGCGCATTAAATTTCGAGGCTTCGCGTGGAAACAAAGTAGGCATCCTTACGAATGTCGTTTTAATTTTTGCGAAATTTTTATCAAAAAGTTCTTATGTAAAAAACGAAAATGTATCCTCTCTGATTTTTAGAGTGGTGTCGATTAATAATCTAGCCTGTAAAATTTTGAAAAATCCAAAGCTATCCTCATATTTCCACCAAGTGCAACTTTTATTCCCGAACTCTATTATTCATGTATCTAAAAAAAACATTTATGTTCACAAAAAATTCTGTGCTTCTCAAAATTTTGAGTGATGTTTAATTTTTGTTAATTTTATATCTTTCTCATATTTAAGACTTATCTTAGGTGGAATATATTTCTTTCACATGTTTTGTGCTCGAAAGCTTTAAATATAAATATTATAGTTTAGCTGGGAGCATGGTTTAGCGCAAATTTGCTATTCCTTCTAATCATTCCACCGATATAGGATACTGTTCTTCCAGCGCACTTCTGTACCGTTAGTGATTTTCTGTTTGAGTTTCAACAAGGATTAAAGATGAGTGAAGCATACTTACAAGAGCTTTTAGAGGAAAAAGACACTCTGAGCTCGGAGACATTCCCTCATTCTATTCGTTTATTGGAAGACGGTAAGCTCTATAAGAAATAAGGGACAATATTTTTTATAAACAAACCGTCTAGCTAAAATTTTGCGTTTAAATACAGTTCAATTTACAAGGTGATTATAAATGATTTGGGCAGTTACGGGGCCAGTCAAAAATTAATTATAAAACACGGAGACGTTCTTATCTATCATCTTTGACCCTTTGTTGTTTTTGGCAGACATGGGGTGAAAATAAATCCAACAATGTATAAACTTATGAAAATTGAAAATAAATTTAATTTGTATTCTTTAAGTTGACATGGAGGGTAACAAATCTAGTGTAGCTGTGTTTAAACAGGTGTTTCAGGTGGAAGTCTGATGGATTTCTATCTCAAAATTCAAAGTGCTGATTTAAAGTAATTTAAGCTGGAGATGTTAATTGCAAGTTTAGTGTACTCCTGAAATATTTTGCTGTAAAATATATTTTCAAACGGGGGACAATTTTTGTGCAAATCAGGGGGCTTAAATTAATCTCGATACGGAGGGGTATGAGGGTTGGAATCTAGTTATTATTTTTTTCTAAACTCAAGACAGCACGGCCGTTTGACGTCAGTTATTTCTGGAAATGATAGCGTGGGCGACGGTGCGCTTTTTTTAAATCGGAAATTTTTGAAAATTATAAAAACGTTTTTAACTTTGAAAATATAGATGTATTCCTTAATTTTTTTTTAAGTAACTTTTTTTATTGAGTTAGAGAATTTAATATTCTTTTTAAATATACATACTTTGTTATATCTTTTCCAACTGCATGAATCACTTTTTTAACATTTAGTATGCAAATGTGCCGCTTTTAAGGAGTCGCGGAAATTGGACGCAAATTTTTT
>JAUZNK010002333.1:0-27836 GCA_035046665.1 Euphysa ruthae
GGGGTCAGGATGAATACAATGCTCATAAAGATTCATATAATTAAATAAATAAGATAACAGACATGTCCTTAGTCTATGCAAAAATGTCAGCCAAATTCCAACATTTTAGTTGGCAAGCACAATTTTTTTGCAAATCTGATCTGAATAAATTTTTATCACTTGGTTATGATAAAAAAGAAGGAATTAAATTTTATTAATTGGTATGTCAAACAGCTATTTTTGGGCTCTAAGTTTGCAAAAATCCAATAGTTTTAAATTTCCAACATGCCACACCCCCTCCTTCCCCCAGCAGATTTAAGTGATTCAATTTCTTTAGAAAAAATATATATTTGTCTTAAACGTTTTTCAAGTTTGAATCTTAATTGTTTTTAGCTGGAGTTAGTGTTGGTGATCCTGTACTTCGAACCGGAAAACCTCTTTCTGTTGAATTGGGCCCTGGAATCATGGGCAGTATCTTTGATGGTATACAACGTCCTTTAAAAGACATCTGTGATCTTACTGAATCTATTTACATTCCTCGTGGAGTCAACACTAAAAGTTTAAGCAGAGAGTTACAGTGGGAGTACACTCCGCATGCTTCGGTTAAGGTTATTTTTTAGCTCAGAATAGAGTTTATTAATTACAAGTGTTAATGAAAAATAATTAATAATTAAGTGTTTTGGCAAAGTACTTTAAAAAAGATTTATCAAAATTTTATGAAATAAAGATATACTGTAAAATAGAGTTTTATTTATTTAGGTACTTACAGCTACTTAGTTTTTCTTATTGAAGCAAACATCAAATTGCATATTTATAATGCTACTATTTTCCCTTTTAATGTGTCAATTTGAATCAGTGAAGTTAAGTTGGGATTTCCAACCCTTGGAAATAGCCACCGTAAAAGAAAATTGCCGCGGATACTGCTGCCAACATACAACATATCTATGTTTATCAAAGCAATAACTTAAACTTAAACTATCTTTTCAATTGCCATGTTTTCATAGTTACCGCGTCTGCTTATTCAAATAATAATAATATTTGTGTTTACACTTAAAGAACCATTTCAATAGACTATATCTGCCATCACTACAATCCAGAAATTTATTTTAGATTTATAAAATTGATAGGTTGAACAAATATTTAAAATATTCATATATATTCAATGTAAGAGACGTTTAAACATTTATATATGACATGAAATTGTTCTTCTTTTTTTACAATAAAGTATTTTATTTTGTGTTAAATTTAAATGTTCCGAACTTTTTATTAATTGTTATTAATTTCGTTTACAATAGAAAATTTTTTGTCAACATCAAAGGATATAAACACTCAACATTTTTTAAAGTGAAATTAAAAACAAGTGCATGAAGAATAACAATATAGAAGTGGAATAAAAAAAAACAATTTTTTTTTAAAAATTTTATTTTCTATTACTGAAATTGAAACCAAGTCTCAAAAATTGATTCTATGAGGGCAACATGACAACTAATTGGTTTCCAAAGTTCTCAGCCAACATCATTATAAACCTAAAATAAGTCTAAAAGCATCCTAACTATAAATTAAAAGCATTCCAACTGGTTAACTAAGTGTTGTTTGCTGTACTAGGACATCGTTTCAACCTATTGTAAACAATCCCTAATTAATATCACTTACTGTAAATATTTTGATTCAAAATAAAATGAACTGGATTCCTAATTTAATTTTGAAAGTATTGTTAATTTTATTTTTGTTTTAATTCATTGCTCCGATGTCTCGCATCGTAAAAGCTCTTGTGTGTCACGTGACCTTTTTTTGTAAAATTTATTAAACGGAAGAATTTAAATTTAAGTGATATAAATTAAACTTAAAAATATCTCTAAAACTCACACAAAAACATGTCAAATTAGAAATCTATGAAGGATCATAAAAAGTTTCTTGATTATGTCTTTTATCCAAGTCATAGAATAAAATAATTAAATTACAAATTATGATTTAAATTACGAAATTACTACAAAAATTAATTTATTAATAACTATTCATTTTATATAAACGTTATGCAGTTAAATGTTACAGATTCAGCAGTTTTTTTTTAGTGTAGTACGGAATTTGTGGATAGTAAGAAAAAATTGGGTATAAAATTTACAGGTTTAGCAAATAATACTCAAATTCCAGCCACATATTATACTTGATAACATGTAAACCATATATTAGACAATTCAAGGTTGGTCAAGCACCAAGTTTTTGCATAGTTTTAACAATTATATATGCTGCAATTGAAAACAGTAAAAATAAATCTGTCCTCTAAAAGCTTTTTCTCGGTCATTTTTTTCAACAATGCCTTAATGTGGTATGAAAGATTGGTCAGCTTATGCTGATGCCTACCAATTTCAATGATTATTATTGAATGCAGTTACGACTTATTTTTATTAAATTTTTTTTTCAAAAGTTGATAGAAATTAAATTTTTTTGTTAAGGCTGAAATATGAGTTTGATTACCTTTTTTATCATCGTGCCATTTAAAAAGTTATTTTTCTGAATTTTTTTTTGTTTTTGTGAGTTGACTTTCATTGCATTTTTAATTTGATATTTTTATGTTAAGATTGGTAGTCATATCACCGGAGGCGACGTGTTTGGAAATGTTTTGGAAAATACTCTTATTTCTAAACACAAAATTATGCTTTCTCCAAAAGCTCGAGGCACTGTTACATATGTTGCACCGGCTGGAAATTATTCTATTGAAGTAAGTTGTGTTATTGTTTCTGTGAAATTCACATATGAAAAATATTTTTTTGCTTGGAATGATCATATATTAATCATTTTACCTATATAAACACCTGGAAAAAATCAGTTTCTGACTGCAATGTCAGAAATAAGTTAATATTGGTTTTTCCGAAAATAATATTCCTCTAGAAATTATTGTTACCCTGTATTTGAATTTGAGTAAAGGATTTTACTTTAGTTACTTATTTTTATAGTCATAGTCATTGCCAGATCTTTAAAAATATGTGAAATGAAATTATTTTGTTGTTAGTATTCTTGAATTATTATAATAAGAGTTGGGAAATTATCTAAATGTAGCCAGTGAGGTTAATTCATTTATGTTTATACTTATACAACTTTCCTTAAGAGTTGTATCACAAATTTTGCGCTTTCTGCTTGTTGAAAGAAAAAATCTGGATAGACATGTCCAAATATTACATATATGACATATGTTTCATATATGATAATATGTCATATTGTCAGTATTTGCATTATAAGTATAGAAAGATATTGAAGTATTAGCAGTAGATGGTTTATGGTGGCGGATTAGTGAGTAGAACTCAAATTGCGCAATATAATTTTTTAATTAGTGTATTAATTTCTTAATTATTATTTGTTTTAGGATGTTATTCTTGAAACTGAATTTGAAGGTGAAAAAACTAAACATTCTATGTTGCAGGTAATTTTTTTTTTCTTTAATATAGTAAAGAATAATAAAGAAATATTAATATAACAGTGTTCAAAATTGAACTTCTGCTTTTAAATTTTCCAATTTAAGGGACTCGTTATATTATATGTAATGTTTTGCTAGCGTTAAAATTTACATAGTCATTTTTCTTCCATCTAGGTTTGTTAAATCAGCACTTTTTACCTAGTTTTAAAAGACTTATTTTTAAACGTTATTGTTTAAATAAAGAAGTTGCTCATGCTAGGGTTCCGTTTTTAAATCTTGGATTGCATTGTTGTTTGGCTGTATTTTTAAAAAGTTTCTTCAGTCTTTTGGATCTCTGGTAGGTTGATGTGTTACATCTGTGTGGAACTTATTAAAGTGGGCTATATTGTCTGTACGTAAATTTAGCAGCCTCTTGGGGAAGGCAGATAGATACACACACTCCTATAACCTTACATAAGTTATTTTCTAAACATAAAATTTTGGTTATTTATTTGAAGTTTTACATAATGATGTATTTTAATCTAAATTAAACTTACTTATATTGTAAATTCTCCACCTAGTTTAGCGGGAATAACATACAATAATAGAGGACCCGACTATTGTTTCTAATAATTTTATTCTGTCGTAAATTCTAGTACAGTTACAAAACTATATCATGCGTTTTTGATTTTAATTTTCAAGTTTTTACCGTTTTCATATGAACATGTCAATTATAGTGTTGACTGAATTTTTTTTTATGTATATATTTGTTTGTCATGCTTAGAGATTGCCATATTTTCAATATCAAGAAATACTTGTTATAATTTACTGATGTTAAACTATAAGATTCCATCAAATATTGTAAATTTACAGTCACATACATCTGTGTTTTGATAAATATTCGTCCATATTAAAACTCTTGAACATCTATGAACTCTTAAAAGTTCAGATTTCAGTCTTAGGCAGCCGTATAAAGGTTTTTGTGATTTATGTTTATTTGCTTTCTGTTATCTGAAAATGATCTTGAAGTAAGATAAAGAAATTTTTTTTTTTTTAGATTTGGCCTGTTCGTACCACACGTCCTGCTGCTGACAAACTGTCTGCCAATCATCCACTATTAACAGGTCAACGTGTACTTGACGCTCTTTTCCCGTAAGTTTTACCGTAAATGATAGAATAAGTCAGTTTTTTTTGTAAAGTCTGGCTATTTGTTCCATAATTGATCTTAGAACAAAAATTATTATGTTAAGAATTTTTGTGGATTTCCTTTTTTGTAATTTGTTCTATAGCTATTATATATTATGTAATATATTAAATAATAATAGTATAATAAAATAAAAATATAATATAATAGTATAAATAATATAATAAACAAAAATTTTTGGTGGTTTTTCTCCTGTTCTATTATTATTTTTATTTTAACTCATGAGGCAAAAAAAGGTGTGAAGAAAGTATTAACAAATCTATCTCAGATTGTTTATTTGAAGTGTTAATAACTTTGTGAACTGACGCATACTTTTTGAAGAGTTTTTATTGAAATTTTGTTTCTAGCTGTGTCCAAGGTGGAACAACTGCTATTCCAGGTGCTTTTGGTTGTGGGAAAACTGTAATCTCGCAATCTTTGTCTAAATATTCTAATTCTGATGTAATTATTTATGTTGGATGTGGTGAACGTGGTAATGAAATGTCTGAAGTACTGCAGGATTTCCCTTAGGTAAGATCAATGTTTGTTTACTGATGACAGTTAGTTGTGACTTTAGCTTTTTCTTTTTGAGCCCTCTATTTTGTTTTAAAGGATTTTGTTAAAGTTTATTTGACGACACAATCTTATACAGATTCTTTGTTAAAATAGGGCTAAAAGAAGGAAATCAAAATTTTTTTTTTTTTTTTATCAAGTTAAGGTTAAGTTTAAAATTTCCTTAATTAATTTTTTTCTTCAATTTTCAATTTTCTTCAAATTTTTCAATTCAATTATTAAGCCCTAATGGACTGAAAGTTTATTAGAGAAATAACACTTTCGGGATTTTTTTTTTTCCCTAAATTCTCTAAACACATAGCTTGGCAAAGTTTTTTTATTTCTTCCATATTTTTCTTTTTGTAATTTTATAGATACCATTCATGCATACATATTATTCATAGGCATGTTTAAAATGAACTTATCTTGTAAAATGATATGAAGTAGCCATCTTATATTTTGATTTTTCCTATTTTTTAATGAATTCACTGTGCTATTCTATAATATGTACAATATTATATATGTGCTAGCAAATACTAAACAAATATTGATGATTTATTGAAAGTTTAGAGTGTTAAAAAAGAACTGCTGAAGTCATCTTCAGAAATGCTTGTTGTTTTCTTAAAATCAGCAGACATTTTGTTTATTGTTTTGGGATATTCAGCTAAAGTGCAACGTTTTTATTTACGATTTCACAGAGAATCTGAAAATTGTGATCTCAAGTCAGTCATTGTTTTGAATTAATGTAAATCAAGGTTTTTCACATACAATTGCTATAGTGACCTATGAATAACACATTAAAACTGTTTTGTCAGAACTAATTCGATTTTATTTTATTTTTAGATTTTACTCATCTTATGCCGTCTAATTAAAAATTTCACTTTGCACGTTGCACTTTTATTTTCGGTTTTTTTTTGGCCCGTGCCGTGTCGTGTACGTTCCGATATATAGATCAATAGATGAGCCTTTGTGTTTTAAATTTTTCATTCAAGTTTCAGGCTAATACTTTCTGTTATTTTATGCATATAATATTTGTTTTTGGTAATTCAGCATGGGAATTCAAGCTATATTTCTTAAAATTCTTGGTTATAGTTGTCAGTTGAAATTAATGGAGTCACAGAATCTATTATGAAGCGTACAGCTCTCGTAGCGAACACATCAAACATGCCTGTTGCTGCCCGTGAAGCCTCCATTTACACTGGTAAAACAATTATTTTCTTTACATTTTGGTTGTGATTTGGAATGTTATCATGTTATGCTGTTGTCTTGAAATTGATACATTTTTGTAGTTTTCTTGAAATCTGGTTAACTTTAATAGTTAGTAATTTGACAGATATGATACTTGCCAAAAGTTCTTTATTCCGGGTTCCAGGTCCTTAACAAGTCAAAATTTTTTTTTTTTAAATTTGTTCTAATTTTTTGATTCAAAATTTGATATGATTTTAATAAATACCTTCACTATAAATTTAAGAAGTTGACCTTTTTTAAAAATTTTTGTGGTTCAATAATCAAAACAATAGGGTTTCGATTAAATAAAAATTTCAACAAAATTACCATAGTTCCCTTGAATATTGATTTATGTAAGGGTTCTTTATCAAACTTTGATAAATTGTATTTTTTTACCT
Source organism: Euphysa ruthae (assembly GCA_035046665.1). Taxonomy (NCBI): domain Eukaryota; kingdom Metazoa; phylum Cnidaria; class Hydrozoa; order Anthoathecata; family Corymorphidae; genus Euphysa; species Euphysa ruthae. The sequence goes on from JAUZNK010002333.1 coordinate 6,731, forward strand.
CCCAAAAAATAAAAAGATTCTCAGTAACGCAAAAATTATGTTGAATTTGCAAAATCACTGCACCGATAATTTTTAGGTATTACTTTGTCTGAATATTTTCGGGATATGGGATACAATGTCAGTATGATGGCTGATTCGACATCTCGTTGGGCTGAAGCTCTTCGTGAGATTTCTGGTCGTCTTGCTGAAATGCCTGCTGATAGTGGCTATCCTGCTTATCTTGGTGCTCGATTAGCTTCTTTCTATGAAAGAGCTGGGCGAGTTAAATGTTTGGGTAATCCTGAACGAGAAGGAAGTGTTAGTATTGTTGGTGCTGTGTCTCCACCTGGTGGTGATTTTGCTGATCCAGTAACATCTGCAACACTTGGTATTGTGCAGGTGAATACCATTTTTTACCATTTGATTTGCCAAATTCTTGAAATGGAATTAAAAAATTTTGAACAATATTTAATTTATAATTTAAAAAAAATCTGCCAAAATGCTTTTTGTGTAATTTGGAAATAATTATTTAAAAGCTCAATTTTTTATTTTTTTATAAAATTAGTTTGAAGATATGTTTTGAGTCAAATTAAATCTTATTTCTTGACAGTCAAATTAGGTCTGATAGTCAAAAAATTTTTTGTGTCTGATAGAAATCAGTGATTCGTCATATGGTGTTCCCGATAAGTCAACGACGACTCATTAGAAAACTATTTATCAATATCATATAAGAATTCGAGCTGAGGTTAAACACATGTATAATAATAATATTATTCTTAATAATAATAATGATAATAATAATAATAATAATAATATAATTATAGCAACATCTAATATACCTTTTAAATGAATTTTAGAATCCAAAATTTAATTATGATTATTATTATATTTTATTGCTTATTATTCTATTATTACTTTTAGACATTTGATGCTGACTAGTTAGAAAGTACTTCAAAAATTTCTGAAATTTTATCTAAATTTGTTCAGTACTTTTTTTTTTTTTTTTGAATTTTGCATGTAAATGATGATATTTTTTTATAGCCAGCATCCTTCTTATCAGTTACAAAACAGATTTAGATGCTGAGTGCTCTTCACTTATTTCACTTTGCTTATAAAAAACATTGATCTGAATTAAAGATTGACATATTGAATATTGAATATTAATACTCAATATTTATGTTTCCCGATGTTTCAACTTTTATTTTTACTGTTGGTATTTTTTCCAATGGTTTTCCACTGCAATATAAACATGTTATGTATTCATTAATTTGTTTGAGGAATTATGTATTTATTTATTCATTATAAAAGTATAACTCCAATCAACTTGTTTGAGATTTCTAAAATTTTTCATAAAATGGATTGTCCAGGGATTGTCCGGGAATCCATTAATAACTAAAGTGCTTGTTTCCATCAATATTTTTACCAATTTTTACTTAGTTGGTCAATATGTTTTGATGATTGGTCATGCTATTTCATATAAATAAATTTAGTTTGCTTATTGGTACATAATGATTTGAAAGTTGTTATCACTGATGAGTTTACTTTGCGCTCTGTTAAAAAAAAATTGAAAAAAAATCATTGGCTTCATATCAGGTGAGTGATTTATAGATTTTCCACTGTTGATATGTTTATGATTGAATGTTGAATTTTAATATAATGTATTTATATAATCAGTTATTGGGTTTTAGGTATTTTGGGGATTGGACAAGAAGCTTGCCCAGCGTAAGCATTTTCCATCTATCAATTGGTTGATTAGCTACAGTAAATATATGCGAGCTTTGGATGATTATTATGAAAAAAATTATTCTGAGTTTGTTCCTCTTAGAACTAAGGTTGGTTTCAGTTATTACAAATTATATTACAATAAATATTTTTTTAGGTATTTGCTTTTGTGATGAAAATTCCAAACAAAAGTTCTGCACACTAAGTTAAAAATGTTTAAGTTATATATTTAATTTAATTTTGTAATGGTCAGGTTGAATACATCAAGCTTTTAAAAAGAGGACTTACGAGTTTTAAAAAACTTTGTTTTTATTAAGGAGTTATAAGTCATATCGCTGAAATATTTTTTTGTTGGTACCTATTCCAAACTAGGTAGCCAATTTTTGAAAGAGGCTGTAAGAATTCGTATGGGCTGTGATTCAGTCCTATTATATATTTTATATTGATTTCTAGAAATTGAAAGAATTAAGGGGTTTTAAAGCAGACTTCCAGAAATTGAAAGAAATTTTTGCTTTTATCAATTTCTCTCAAGCAGCATTTAATATTTTTATCATTTCTAAAGATTAAGTCTTAAAATCTGTTAAGAATTTGAGGTAAAGATTCTATAGAGCACATTTTTTGACTCACACTGATCCTCTTAACAACCTTTTTCTGCAGTTTACACCACAAATAAGTGAAAGAATTTCCAAAAAATTATAAATAACTAAAAAAGCGTTTTCGATCCTACTATAATCAAATGGCTATCTATTAAAGTTTGCGGGATTATAAATAAGGTACAGCTAAGCCTTAATGAAGTGTTTTCGATTTCAAATTTTTTTTATTTTTCGCGATTAAATTTCACAAGAAATAAAAATATGTTTTTTTTTTTTTTTTTTTAATTATCTACCTATTAAAATAACTGAGTTGACAAACCAAAATATATTTCAAGTAAATTTTTGATTTTCATCTTAATCTGCTAATAAACTTTTTTGTATTTTTTCGCATAGAGTTTAAGTGCAAAAAAATGAATATTCTTTCCAGATTTTTCTTAAAAATTCATAATTTTGTTAAAATATATGGGTAAGCGAAGTTAAAAGAGTAAATAAGGCAAATGTGACAATAATGAATTTCTAAAAGTATTTCTTAATGGTATGATTTTTGTGTGAACGAAGCAAAAAACTGATGATACATATCTTTGTTTTTATTTTTAAAAAGTGTGTGTCCAAATTCATGCTACTTGTTTTTGATGATTGTAAATGAAAAGTAGGTTGAATCACCAGATTTTCTTTTTAGACACCTGAACATTATTATGTTTTATTTAGGAATGATTATAATATTTTTTATTGGTTTTTCACCTGTGATTGGGACACATGGTTTCAAGATGTAAAAGTGTGTAAAAGGAGTAACGTGAGTGATGATTTTTGTTGTTGTTGTATTACTAGATCAAGGAAATTCTCCAAGAAGAAGAAGACCTTTCTGAAATTGTACAATTGGTTGGCAAGGTAATGTTATATGAATATTTGAATAATATTCCAATCCATTTTATATCTAATTTTATATGGTATTTTTTGAAAAGGTGCAAATAGGTCCAAGCTTCAAAAAACATTTTTTGTTCAATCCTTAATAGACACTGAAAACGGCTAAAAATGACTGAATCTATTCATTTAAATTGCAAATAAATATTCATTGTTATGCTAAAGACCGTTACAAGTGATAAGAAAAAGTATAGAAGGAAAATACAACAATGAATTTCTTCTACAATTTTAAAATCATTTTCATTAAACAATGACCCCTGGAGTCATGTAAATTCACTCCCGTTTGGTGTCTATGTGTGCGTTTTAATATAGTATATAGTAGCTCTCGTCCGCAGGATATTTTTAAATTTCTTTGTTTTTTTTTTTTTTTTCATTTGATAATTATAATGGCCATCACAGTTATAAACTAAGGCCAAAACTCTCCAAGTATAAACTTGTTTCAGTTGTTTGATGACGGTCTTTTGTAAAAACTTCATGTTAAAATATTGTGTTGAAAGTTATAATCAAATTAATTTTATTAATTTAAAAAAGCAATGAAAAAATATTGCAGTCCATTTGCATTTTATATTTTGTCATTTATCTTTGCAAATTAAGAATTTAATTTGTTAAATTTGGTAACGCCTATATTGTTATTATACTAGGTGTATATTTTTTATATATATATTATATATATTTTATATATTAGATACCAAGAACAATAATAAAAATAAGAAGTAGAACAGCACCTTATAATTTTATTATTTTTTTGACGTTTCTGGATCGTGTTTTCTGGCCTTAGAGGATCAGGTTTGATTACTGCACTTTCCTATGTATATTGATTTGATAAGTGTTCCTTCCATTATTTAGAGTTCTTTAGGTGAGGCTGAAAAAATTACGCTTGAAGTTGCAAAGCTTATCAAGGATGACTTTCTCCAACAAAATGGTTATACTCCATACGATCGATATTGTCCTTTCTACAAGACTGTTGGTATGTTAAATAACATTATTGCGTTTTATGACATGGCTCGTCACGCTGTGGAAGTTACAACACAGTCAGATAACAAAGTGACATGGGGAATAATCAGAGAGCAGATGGGCGACAATATTCTATATGAGCTGAGTTGCATGAAATTCAAGGTTAGTTTATTAAAAAAATTTCAATAATTTAATTAGACAATAATTATTTAGCTGTTCAGTAAATGCCAAGCATGAAAATGTAGATGCATTATTTGCCAATCTTTAATTAGGTTATACATCTTGGTTTTTTGACTTTCAAGGAAGCCAACATAGTTCTTAAAATTCACTCTTGTCTATCTTTCCATCCATCCATCCATCCGTCCATCCATCCATTAGTCTGTCATTTGTCCGTAATGCATTTTCTTAGTAGCCGCTTATTACCTTTTTTTAAAATTTTGCTCAGAGTTTTAAGGTCATAAATATAGAATGATGTTTTAGATTTTTGAACAAAATTTTTGTTTTTTGGTGCTGGTCTCACATACAGCTATATTTGGGCAGGATATCAACATTTAAAAAATTTCTCAAAGTTTCTTGACTTTTGCAAAATTCTTGTTTAGGGGCCTGGGTCTGATATATGAATTGAAAACGACAAAAATTGGTGTTTTTGACTATTTTCAAATGTCTTACCACTGTGCTAATATATTAAGTAATACTTTTCTTCATATATTAAGCATGTTCGCCATTTTATTGTTATCTGACCCATTCTCCAAGATCCAAAACAGTCATTTTAGCTTTTGAAGTTTTATCAAAATTTGCACATTAAATTTCTTTAAATAAAACAATAAATTTTTTAAATGAATTTAGGAGATTATAGATTGCATATTCTATCACATCTGGTCAACTGACAAAAAATTCCTCTTTCCAGAGCCCAGGCCTTAAACATAAATCTTGGTTAAAAATTGTTATTGGACTCATGATAATGAATTCACCAATGTTTGTTTGTGTGTTTGTTTGCTTTTCTGTTCGTCTGTCCATCCGTTCATTCTAGGCCTAAAAGAAATTGTTTTTGAAAATTTATTATTTTTTTCTTTAAAAAAGTTACTGGGTTGTAGAGGGCATCTTTTTTGACTTCAATGACCACCTATCGAAATCCTTGTTTTTCTTGGCATTGGATCTAAAATGGTTGTTTTTCAATTAAAAATCTGGATTTTGAAATTGTGTCAAAATCATCCAGTCATTTAATTTTAACCTGAAGTTAGAAGACCATAGAGAGTAGCTTGTGACTCAAATAGCCACCTGTTAGAGCTTTTGAAGTTGTAAGTTTAAATATGGAGGTGGTATCTTTTCAGTATAAGCTAAAGAGGAGTTAAAACTCCAAACCGCACTGAAGTGCTGCTCCTATACGCTGAGGGGGCGATACCTGTATTTGAACCCATGATCTTGTGGTTGGGAGTCAGATGCATCCAGGTGTGATTTAATAGTGTTGAACCGCTATGGGCTCCAAAATAAATTTCCCCCAAAAAAATAAAGGCCAAAAACGTGTAATTTACAAATAACTTTGCCTTCCCCGGACAAGATCGAGATTTCGATATAAAAATATCCCAGTCATGGACAAGGTTTTCGGGCCCTTTTACTTTCAAGGCAATTTTTGACCAGTAAAGGACTTCTAATGGACTGGAGGCCAATCATATTAAAATTTTGTTTCAGAAGAGTTTGGCAGTTCCGTAGATTTAGGTTTGGCTGCTGAGACAGTTTCAAAACATTGGAGAAATGGTGAAATAACCTTGCAAGAAGATAGCGATGTTGATATTGACAGGGAAAAGGATTTCCTTAGTCAATTTTATAGTGATGGAGAGGGAGAAGAGTCAAATTTTTATGGATTTTCAGACTCTGAAAATGAGGAAAATGAAGATGTTGATTTTTCTTCAGATGATCTTTGTTCTGTTCCAACTTATAACATATCTAAAAACATCATTCCCTGGTTTGATATTAAGCAATGGGTCAATGATGATGCTGTAAAAATGCTGGAAGTATGTTTTAAGCCAATCTGGAAAGGTCATTTTCTAAAAACTAAGTGAACTGGTAAACATGAGTGAAACTCCCCAAAAAATTATTATAACTTATTAAGACTACCGGAATACTATGAAAATTTATGATTAAGTTTTATAATAACTCTTATACTTGTCAAATTATTCAAAATGTTTGTATAAGTTAGTTTAGTTTCTCTTTATGAGGTTCTAAGCTGCAATAGATAAATTAAAAATGGCATGTAATCTTTAGCTTTAGTGGTCATTTTGGGGGGACTTTCAGTAAGTCTTATAAAAAAACTTGAAGAAAGTATGGTGGCTGAAGATTAGTCATTTATTTCTGATAATATTTTTATATGAAATAATATGATGCTATTGTAAAAGCTTGATTATGTAAAATAAATACATGTACAAACCGCCACAAGTTTATAGTTTTCTTTAAAAACATTTCCTGTAGTTTATATGAAATTTTTAATTATTATTTTTTTTTTAATTTTTAGGATCCAGTTAAAGATGGGGAATCAAAAATTCGTACTGATTTTGCTGAATTATATGAGAAAATGCAGACTGCTTTCCGTAACTTAGAAGAATTTTAAATATGTTTTCAAGAGTAGATAAACAATTTTTTAGAGATATTTTGCCAAATACCAACCTATGAAGAGCCACATTCCATAAATTATGTTAAATTATTGGTTATTTTTTATTAAATTTATATCTGAAATTTAAGAAAAATATGTTGACAAATACTATTTCAAAAATGAATATGTGTTTTTTATAGTCTCTTAGATCTTTTTATATGAGACATTATTAACTAGACTATGATAATTGAAGTATCTTATTTGAAATATTTTCAATATTTTCTTTGAGATTGTTTTCCTTAACATTGATGCTCTCGAAAAATTGTCAATATGTTACGCATCCTGCCGGAAAAGTGCAAAGGTTAAATTTTCTGTTATTTATATCTAAATTATATTTAAAGTATTTTGTTGTTGAAAAACATTGAGTAAATTTAAATTCTTACCTAGTTCAAAGATATAGGAACTGAAAAATAATGAATTAATTTTCACAAAATTTTTTCCCATTCAAGTGTTTGTATTTAACGTTTTGAAATGTTTCTATATTGGACGTTCAAAATTTTGCTTTGCTCACACTACTTACATCCTAACTTGGTATTTTCTTGTAATTTCTTTTTGACTTATTAAAAAGCAAAAATAAACCTGGCTTGTTGGAATTAATTAGAATTTCTGATTTTCGGGTTATTTGTTTCAACAACTTTAAAATATTTTTATATAGGATTTTTTTATTGCATTCAATTAATATGTGAATTATAAACATTCACAAATGTTTTGAAAAATGACTATTGTATTTTTTATATTCCATTCAACTTCTTATAATTTATTGACCTTATATATTAGAATCAACTAGAACATAATTGTACACTTTAATTGAGGGCTTGATTGCCATTTAAATGAAATAATTATAATTGAAATGAAAAAAATTTTGTATTGGATTATATGTAATTTTTTTTTTTTTCGTCAGCTTTTTCTTCCATGCCTCAAAAGTTTTCGTTAGTACCAAGGCTTATTTAGCACAGGCTATTAAACATTGATCAATCAATAAATAAAGTATATTTCTTTATCCAACATTCAATCATTTGATATCATTTGACTTATCAGTTTTGAAAATATTTCTTATGTCCAGGCCCCTGAAATATGCCTGAAAGAACTTGAATTAATTAAAATTTCTTTACAGTTATAAAAATTTCTCAAAATGTTTATTTAAAATTCATGAAAAAGATTAGATTATTTTACCTATTTTGTATGATTTCACAGAACTAGCAGTAATTTGTGGATTGATGTTTTTCCTTGGAGAAAGTTCATTTGTAGGATGTAGGAGCTTTTTAAACGGATCTAAAACAGCCATACTTGAAAATTCAGTGACATATACAAATAAAAGTTTGTTTTAAAATCTTAAAGAAAGATAGTTATATTGGCAGTTAGTAATCATTTGGTTGTTTTGATTATATTTTCATTATGTAATCATAAAACCACCAAGAATTTAGTTGCTGGAAAAAAAGTAAATGTCACAAAGCTTATTATCAATTACATTTCCAGACAAAAAGTGCATGATGCATATTATGTAATGATGAGCTCAATGAATTAATTGACGATAAATCGTACATATGACATAGTTTTACATAAATTTCTTTATTTTTTTTGTGACTTACATTTGACATGACATTTACATATTTAACTTGTAATTCAAGATGAACATAAATATAAACATAAACACTACTTAAAAGAAGAAAGAAATTTGCAAGGTAATTCATGTTTTCTTCACTTCTTAAATTGGTACTCATTTTCCTGTATAGCCTAACCTAGTTGAAAAATAATTAATTTCTTTTACTTTTTTTTTCTCAGAATTTTCTTTGTTACATTAATTTTTAATTTCTTTGATTAAATTAACAGTTTTTGAAACAATGCATTTTAGGTTAATAAGTTTTCTTTCCAACACTTATTTGATAAAAAAAGCATTATCATGTGTGATAGTCTAGGCTACTGGGTTAATTAATGATATGGATTAGGACAACAGATATTTCAAAATATGTCAAATAAGCGTAACTCATGTAGAGAGTATTCTATTATTTTCATTGTTATATATGCTTTATTCTCCATGGTTGCTCTTAGATAAAACTTATGTTCTTGACTAGATTAGTATGTCAAGGATGAGTCAATCACAATTGTATGCCTGCCTGGCGCAACTAGAAAACCTGAGTATTCAATGTATTGGTAGAACAATATTTTGACCAAAGTTTACGTTAGAAAAAATAAAGAAAAAAAGATTAAAGATCTTTTAAAACCGTTTTCATCAAGTTCAGTTTTTAAACATTAATGTGGAATAGAACATATAAAGCAGTTATAATTTCAATATGTTTTATCAGTGTATTATTTATTTTATTTTATAGCAGTATGCCAAAGAAACTAGATTTCAATTGGAACATTCAAACAGAAAATTCCAGCAGCATCTTCAGTGGTGCAATAAATGACTCAAAATTACCAATTCCTTCACTTTCGTTTAAAACATCATCTTTCATTGTTGCTTTCATTTCATTTTTCTGCTTCCATTCAGCTCAATGGGCAGAATTTTCATTTGATGATCACTCTGCTATATTTTCAAATAAGGATATTCAGTCTAATACTCCAATACACAATGTGTTTCAGCATGACTTTTGGGGAAGTGATATTCAGTCCAACTTAAGTCATAAAAGTTATCGTCCACTTACAGTTTTGACTTATCGATTGAACTATATGCTGGCAGGAGGTTATTACCCCTGGGGATTCCATTTTTTGAATATTGTTTTATATTCTATCAATAATGTGTTTTTATTACAATTGTTTTCTGTTGTTCTTGGTGGAATTGTGGTCAATGAATTTGGACAGAGAGTATTTACATGCTCAAGAATGAGCTTGTTATGTGCTGTGTTATTTGCAGTACATCCTGTTCATACAGAAAGCGTGAGTTGTTATTAACTTCTGACCTGTCATACATAACATCCATTTGCTTCTATTTTTTGCCGTTTTTCAAAACAGGTTTAAAGAAAAGCTTCATTAAAGAGTGTAAATATGGGTAGATTGTTTGGATATGGGTAGACTGTAGATATGTTCGCAAAGATAGCATTTAAGATATGCTAATCCCTATGTATAAAAAGTAACAACTATAAGCAATTATTCATAGGCTAATAAGCTGTAATATATTTTATTATTATAGAAGAATAACAATGTGTAAAATAGTAAACTATTGAAATTTACCAAACAAAATTTTTCAAAACTTCTGAATTATTGTGTGGTTTCGTCACAAATTTGGAAGTTTTTAATAGATTAAAAAATCACTGAATCATTTCTAACCCATTAAGCAAATTCATGAGGTTCACCCAAAGGTGTATGATTAAATATACTTTGATATATTTAAACACAGGGCAAATCTGATTGCTTGGAAGACTTTCCTGTCTAGTTTTATGGCATTAATTGTTGCTTTAGGTGGCTGCTGTTGTTGGGCGTGCAGATTTGATATGTTGTATATTTTTCATACTAGCCTTTCTTTGTTATGCTAAACACTGTTTTATAGGTGTGTATTTTAATTTTGTCAGTTTGTTAGTTTTTTCATGAAACTTTTCTGGTACTGTGCCTAATTTATCATTCTTTTTAACAAGTTATTACATGCTGTTAGAAAGTAATATTCTTAACCCTCATATAACTATCAAGTTTTTGCAAATTATAATTTGACATCGTGAATGTATTAGAGTGATTTGCGCGATTAATTTTGCTTGAAAAGTATTTGACTCTAACCTCCCATATATTAATATTTGAGCATTGAAGGCGTTTAAGCATATTAAAGTAAATGACTCAAACCCTTCTTATATTTTTTGTTTTGTTTTGTGTCTTTTCAACGGTAGGTTTATGAAACAGAATATATATTTTTTTTGTTTGTTTTTTTTTTCTTCAATTGGGGCTACTATTTAGACAACAGCCTCAACTTGAGATAAGTCTGAGGACATGTCATTTAAGATGTCATTAATTTTACTTATATCAGGCGGTTTGAAATCTGTTTAAAGTTATTTCCACAGTAGAATTTAATTTACCTTTTGGCACTTTTTCCTTTCCGTTAAATGCTGTTTTTCTCTGTTAATTAAAAGTTAGACTGAGATTCTTTGAGTTTGGAAAAATGTACAGACTAGGTTCTAGTTTTCCATAGATGATGAATGTTCTGGAAAATAGGGTTGGTTACACAGCCTTTGTATTTTTATGGCAAATTTCTTAAATAATGTTTTGCATATCTTGTGTGTGCATGTGTGTGTGTACATGTTCATTAAGAATTAAATTTGAAATCTAGAAAGTTTGATATTTTTACATTAGAAAATCAGTTTTTTGGAAAATGTAAGTCATTATTTTTTGTTGATTTGATATTCACTTTGTTTCATACAATGAGATGACACGATGAAAACACATATTGTTTTTGTGATAATTTTTGTCAGTGAGTCTAATTTATTGAGTTCAACTAATTCACTAATCTCTGCTGTTTCAAAACTTTTTAAGAAACAGTGTTTTACTGAAATGGAGCAATTTAAAATTATTAGAATTCAAAATTATTAGAATTCAAAATTATTATTATTATTATTGTTATTATTAGAATTCAAAAAGGCAAAACAGAATACTTCAAGGCTAATTAAATAGTGATTTTCAGAGATAAAATGTTACGTATTTTTTACTTGAAAAAAAAAAAAAAAACCTGTGACATTTATGCTCAAAATTAAAACTATAAAATAAAAAAAATCATAGAATAAAATTATAAAAATTAAATATGTTTTTACTTGTAATATAATTAAATTTAGCTGCAGCTGTAAAAAAAAATTGCAAAAAAAAAAAAAAAAAAAGGTTTACAAAATGTGCTTTCTGGATTTAATAAGCCAAGTATTCTAACCACAAAACATCTATTATTTGAAGATAATGTATCATAAATACAATGTAGAATTTTTTCATGTTAAGCAGTTTAAAACTCACACTGGATTGCTAGCTTTTTGCAAATTTTAGAATGAGTTTGTTAGATTCTGTGTACAAAACATCACTTATTATCTTGCATTAAAAACTATTGTTCTTTTAAAAAACTTATTCAGTTTTTTCCAATTTGGTATACTAAAGTGGTGTATTTATTGTTTTGTATTCAAAACCATTTTAGAAATTAAATTTTTCGATTTCTATTTAAATCTGCTTTCCATTAAAATATTTTTGATAAACAATTTAATAATAAAAATTTTCAACTAGTATTGTCTGGTAGAGGAGTGATTTTCAAAGAGTGTATGACAGAAATGTTAAAAATTTCGGACACAGGACGAGAACATCCCACCTAGTTCTGCTCAAATAATTTGCCTGAAGTAAGATTAAAAACACTTTCCTGGATGTAAAATTTATCTAAAATATTCTAATATTTGCAGATAAAGCCAACAAAATTTATGAATTATCGCCAACTCAAATTGAAAATCTAAATAAAATTTATAAAATATATCCTGAAAACTTGAGGATATCTGTGTATTTTTTTTTTTTTTTATGTTTCTGAAAAAATTACAATTGCGTTGAAATTTTGGGTTAAATTAGGAGATATTATTTCTAAAAACAAGCAAACTTTATTTTTTTCTATTTTTTTTTTTAAATTTGATTTTTGCATGAAATTAAAGGACTATATAGGGTATCTTTTACCTCGTATGACAGCTGCTCGTTTCTTGGGTCCAGGAATATCTGTTTTGTTTTGTCAAAAAATTATATTTTTCAAGAAATTTACAACTTAGCTGAAATTAAAGTTTGGTAATTAATGATGCAAGACGTTTTATAGAGAATTGGTTAAGAAGACGGCTTAAATATTTCAAGTTGGAATGTTGCAATTACAGTATTTTATTATCCGATTGAATTTCAACATAAACAACATTTATAATAAGATTTTTACACTAAACATTAGTTTTATAATTAGCAAATAAAAATTTATTTTCATGACAGCATTTTGATATCAAAATAATTAAAATATGCTTTATAGTTAGCATGTCTTATTTTGAAATCCTCCTCTGTTAATCTAATAAAAAATTTTATTTTTGAATAAAATTAAAAAACATTAATCTTTGCATTGAGTTTTCTGATTTCGATTAAAAATACTTTCACTTTTCTTAGCTCCATGAAATAAATATGGCCACCCCAAATACTTAACAGAATGAAAAATATTTCATGATTCTGGCAGTGAAACAGTGAAAGCATAAGTTATGAATAATTTCAAAATACTTAGGGGGGTTTTTAAATTAATGATATTTTACTCCTGGATCATAAAAAATATTTTTTGTAAATTGATGAATGTTCTTTATCACAGCAACTGTAACCTAAGCATTTTTAGGGGTACAAGTTATTCTGCCACACATCCTTCCACATGATCTTTCTCCTTTAGTTTATGCTCCACATTTCTGTCCCCTACATGACTTTGTTTCATGAATCCATTTACAAGCTGGCGAGATTGAACTTTTTGGACTGTAATGTAGCTCTCTTTGCTTTCACACAAATCAAATCTTACATAACAACATCATCAATATTTTGCTGTTAGAATTATTGCCAGTCACAGATGGATTTGATTAATTTTCAGTCTACTACTTTGCAAAGAAAAAAATAGGTTTTTTGTTTGGTTTGCTTCATCTTCTAACTCTAGAAGGGATAATCTAATTCTAACCTTTATGATACCACCACCAACTGCACTAGACTACATACAGCTCTAATTAATACAAGGTCTACTACATTTATAATTATAAATTATAAACCACTCTTATAGCTTTATTTTATTTTCATGTTTCATCATATTTTCTAATCTACTCTTGATGTTTTGATGTTCTCATATGATAAATAAATATATCAAATATAGTTACTTAGTATTGAGTCATTTATTTTTATAATGAAAAGAGCCACTTGAAAAAAAAAATATATATAGAAAACTAAAATCAGTATGAATATGTTATGTAATGGAAATAATATGGGGATGATACATGCATATCACAAAAAGAAAATCATGATGTCAAGATACGCGAAAATTCCAACAAATTAAAACATCAGATATCCTGTATAACTTATAGAAACATGAAGATGATGCATAAAGGCTAAAAATTCAAATATCCTATACCCTTAAAAAAATGTAGATCTACATCATTCCCTAAATGCCAGAACATTGATTTACGACTTTCTCTGGCTTAAAGTTAAATTGTGAATTTCAATTTATTGTTTTGCTGTATTTTTTAACACTTTTTTACAGTGACAAATTGTGAAGAGTCTTCATGGAAGTATATGCTACTTTGTTTTATGTGTACAATTATTTCGATGTTCTCTAAAGAGCAGGGAATCACTGTACTTGTAAGATGAATTTTATTGTATGATGCTATTATTTTGTCATTCCATCAATTGCTCCTAATATTCCTGTCAATCAAATTGGTGTTAAAAATGAAAATTGTAATTTGGACATTTTCTAAAAGATATTATCACAGTGAAAATAGCATAATCACTGCTCAATTTTTTCTTTGAAAAATAAAATAAATTTACATCATTTCTTTTTTGTTTGTTTGTTTATTTTGGTTTTGATTGGTTCATTTAAAAATATCAGAATATTATCCCAAATTCTTCCTTTCCAAATTCAAAAGATGAAACAGTTGCGTTGATGAAGAATATAAAACAAAAATTGTAACAAAATTTGGATGTATAAAAACGTTTTTAAAGTTCAATTTTATGAGTAAAAGTCTGCCTGTATTAAACTTTATTGAGTTCCTTATGTAAATATGAACTATTAGAAAGTTATACATTTAATATGGCAAATGAACGCAATTCCAAACTGAGGGTGCCAAGGTTTTACAAAACATCCCACAAATAAAATCAAGGATGAAAGTATTATTGGTATTCCCGGATTTCCGGATATTTTTGATGATTTCCAGTATTCTTTTAAAAATAAAAATTGTAAAAAAATATTGTGGAATGTTGGTGCAGATGATATTTTTGTCCGCTTGAGACTGAGAGGGATTGATTAAGATGGAAGGATTATCTATCTATCTTGACTACATACCATAAATTTTTGGTTTAACTGTCTTTTGTCGTAACCTTGGATACACATTAATTGTGTAATTATTAACTTAGACTCATTCACTGTCTTTATTTATATTTCAAAGAAAAAGAATTATTTAATAGGGCTAAATGCTATTATTTTTAAAACTTATCTAAAAATATATTTTTTTTTCAGTGCATTCAAGGTAAGATTTTATTCTACTTTTATAACTTTCAAGAGTTCCCAGTTCACTTCTTCTGCAAAAATTTTAAATCTAAGGATCGACGATGAAACAAAAAACAACAATAGACCTATGGGCGAGAGCCAAATATTCTATCATATTAAAATTATATCTAAATTTCACTGAATTTGGTTACTAGCCAGGATACGGTTTGACAGAAAAAATATGTATCATTCTTTGGCAAAATATTGGTGATTATTTTTGAATTAGAAGACTTGGGAGTTGTTGTAAGCATGATAAAATTAGAGAATTAATGGCCTTTCCAACTTCAAACAATTAAAAAGTTTCCATATTACTTGGTTATATGTTTTGTCAAAAGAATTCAACCTCAAAATTTTGAAAATAATAGAAAAACTCTTATTTTGTTAAAACTAATTTTATATAAAAAAAATTGAAATTGGTGATTATTTTTTAAATTTAACCTTGTCAAAAAAATATCTCAGCAGGTCAGCCAGTGTCTGATTTTTTTTTTTCTTTTTTTGAGCCTGTTTATAACCTTCAGACAAGTCTTATTTACTATTTGAATAATCATTTAAGTTACTTAACCTCTATTTTCTATTTGTAGGGTGTTTGCGTTGCATACGACTTAATAATGGTAGCTCAAATTGATTTAAATGTAATCTTTTCTCTAATGAAAGGGCATCAGCTACAAAGCAAGGTATTTTTCCCATCTTAAATTAAAATTTCCAATTGTTTGTATTTTTGAGATTCATCTTGAAAATTTTCTATATATTCAAATTTTAATCTGACTTATTTATTATTTTTATTGCCCTTATAGATTGTCAGAGTTTTAGTATCATGATAAGCAGGTTTGGATATTTAAAAAGAGCATGTTTTTCTGGCTAAATTAGGTCATATGGAATTTAATTTTTTATCTAAAATGGACAGTTTTCCATATAACTGGAGAAAATTTTTTCACTCTTTGCCCACGCCTAAATTTTCTTGAAAAATGAATTTTTTAAGTATGTTTCAAAAGCTGTTATGCGTGTATGATTTTTCCTATTAGCTTTCGAAAATTTTTGTTTTATGGCATTTAGCCCAAAAAAATTGCTCTATAAAGCCAAAAATATGCTCCTATAATATACAGCCAAAATCCAATATTTTTGTAGTTTTCTTTCTTAAAACCAATTCATTTTTTTTTTTTTTTGCGATTTTGCATGAAGTTGATATATTAGACAACTTTTCATGTGTGTTGCCATTTGCTAGAAGTTCTCACTCAATCTTGAAGCCTAAATGTTACCTAAATGAGATTTGAAATTTTTTGATTTCTCTCAGGAATTAATTTCGAGATTTCTTTGAAATTTAATATGGTTTTATATTATTTCTGCTAATTTTGAAGTGTCAGCGATTTGAAAAAAAAAGTTGATCTTTTTCCATGCATGGAGAAGTAAAACTCAGACACAGCGTTTAAAAAATATTTGAATTCGTGTCAGAACAGATAATTAAGACGTTTTTGTTTTAGCTTAGTTTTATAAGGTTTAGGCTGAAAAGACATGCGTTGTTTATAAAGTTAAAGTTACCAATAAGCTTATCTTGACATAAAAATCAAATATAAGTGCATTTATTATTATCTGTTTTGGTTGTAAAATTTTGTTTTGATTTTATCACCAATCTTTTAAGTTATTTTTTGATTATTTTAAGTAAAATAAGGACACTTTTATCTTAGCTCTTTTGTGCAATATGCGGCAAAATTTGTAACTCAATATATCTTTTGGAAACAACTGAAATTCCTTAATACAGGCTCCAATATAACATTTTTTTTATTGTTGGTTTTTTTATTTGAGCTGCCAAAGGTTACAAACTTGATATAGCTGGAAGTTTGAGTAGGTTTTGGTATGTAAGTCCCCCAATGGGGATTACCTATTTTACCGAACAGTAATAATTGATTGATCTATTGAAATTGTATTAAATTTGATTCTACATTACATAAAAAAAGTTTTTTTTTATGTTATTTAATAATATTAGATAAATGTTGTTGTCTTTAAGAACAGAATACAAGAAAATACAATATATCACAACTGTCTTTATATTAAATTTTACAAATTATTATCGTTCTTTTTTATGAAATCTTGTTAAACTAATTTTTGTTTCTAAGAATGTTCACTTTCATTTGTTTTGCACTGCTTTCTTTTCACAAGCTGGTTCACTTTTCTAGTTTTTTCAAAAAACAACTCATCACATTTCTTTGTGCTATAATTCTTGTAGGGTTGACCCTCATTATAAATAAGAAGTAAATTCCCTAAACGACTAGCTTTCAACCTCACTCTACTCTAGTTTCCACCATCTGTTTTGTGGAAAATCCAGATCCAACCTTCGTAATTGAAACAGGAATAGAGAAACGCAATCGTGCTTGAAGTAAAACTTTTTTCCACGATTGAACACCCATATTGGCAATCTCGAGAATCATTCTCAAACCATCCGCTTAAGAAGTGTTGATAATATTAATGTTCTTCTGGATATAACGAACAACATAACTAAAATCTGATTTCAGTTGTTGGATATCATATTGCTCATGAGACAAAGGCTTTATAAAACGATTAGCCAAGTAATCTATTGCAGTATCCTCTAAAGAAACCATATTGTCATTTTCCTTGCTTTCATTTACATGATTGTTTTTATCCATGCTAAATTGCCAGTTGGCTGTTGAGAGTATTTTTCAATTTCATCTGATTCACATTTTTGCTCATCCTCAGAACTTGTCCCTCACATATTGTTTATTATAGACAGGATGAGTTCAGTATCACCTATGTGGTCGTTGCTGTCAGTAGTTTGCATTGCAATATTCGGAATCCAAAATTTGCAGTTTTAAAACCAAAACTTACAAACTTACAAACTCATTGTTCAAATCATCCTCAAACCTACTCTCTCTCAAAACAATCTAACACCATTTGATAAAATTGATTTGCAATAAAGGATTTTCCTTGTTGAAAATTTGAAAGCGGTAACTATTGCTGTTTGCCATTTACCTACTCCAATTTTTTCAAAACAAAGTCAATGTGTGACAACTCTTTTTAAAAACATTGTGCTTTTCAGAGGCACCATCACTATACATGCCAATAAATTTTTTAATTAGTTAATAAATTCATAAATTAAATAAAAAATGTTTATTTTATCAAATAACATAGATCTTTTTTCAGGCTCTTCAGTATTCAGGCAAATTTTTTTTGCAGGATTCCTGTGTATGGTAAACCCATCCTTCAATACATTAAAATAGTTTGCTGTTTTTAAAATGTTAACAGCACTCTCCCTTATGACTCAGGAATCCATAAACTCAGCATATGCTTTATCATTAACATACACATTGCTAACTTCCCAGAACTGAACATTATTTCCTTCACAATTAAATCGATAAGGTTAGGAAATTGCTTAAAAGAAACTTTTTTTTTTTTTTTTTTCACGGAAATATATAGTATTTGTCTTTCTTATTCAGGACGTGCCTAAAATAAAAAGTTAGGATATCGTGATTTGCACATGCGTAAATGGGTTAAACGTTGTTCACGTATTTGTTTATTGAACAATAGAAAAATGAAAACATGAAATATAAACTACTCCTTTGAAGCTGCTACCCGTTGTTCTTATACAGTTGTTCAAAAAAATAACAAATAAACTCTCTTAATAGATCAGCATATAAATCTTTCGAAAACAAAAATAAAGAACATAGTTGATAATATTTTTAATAAAAAATACTGTTTTAAATTTTAAAGCTTGAATAAAATTTGCTAGAATTCTTAATTTATTTAAAATGCATATTTTATTCAAAATAAGGATTGAGCGAGACAAAAGAAATAAATGTATAGGCATAAAAGAATTATATTACTAACCCATTAAATTTGGTTGTTTATGATTTGTTAAGGATTTAACTATAGGATACTTTATGTTTTTACAGGGATAGTATGTGAGGTTTACTGTTAACATGATCACAGACATTATTACTTTGAAGTTTCTGATTCCTTCAATCCATTTTAGAAAAATTTCATAGATTGCAACTCTGTTTTAAATTTCCTGCAACTCTTAAATTTTGAAGCTTTCATTTCTCCATTTTCTGTTTCTGCTTCTAACCATAAACTCAATTTAGAATTTTTGAGTTAGCATTTCTTTTTAATCAATTTTAACTTATTAGAAGCAGACATGTTTTATAATCGAATAATAAACCAACAGAGATCTTATACAAAAAATAAAGCTTGGACAAACAAAATCAGAAACTTGGAATGAATTAACGAAACCGCAAGTGTATCTAAACAAGATGAGAATAAGCATAAACAATTCGGCGTCATTTTTTGGTTTCTGAGAAACACCAGTCAATTTGCATAACTTTTTTCAAAAATATTAACGAGTTAACCTATTAATTCAGCATGACTTACAAATAAATCACATTTGTAACTAAAGACTCATGACATTTCCATGACCTTATATGCTATAATTGGACCAAATTAAAAATTAAAAATGAATTTATTTGGTGGTGCAGGTGGCATGGTCTCAGTTGAAATGGTTTGCCCTCAATGTAATTAAAGTGATATTCGTAAGAATAGGGTGGTATGAAACTAAAACATTGAAAATAATGGTGGGGTACAAAACCAGAATAGCTCCAACAATTTTATTGTTGTTACAATAATATTAACGCATGCTTCTTCCTTCCTTAATTGTCCAGAGAGGAAGATTTCAATAAAGCTATTTAAGTTATTTTGGAAAAAAAACATCCGGTAGAGGACTTTCACTGTTGGATATCTACATTCATTATTGGTTTTTTGTGGCATCCAGTGGTTATATGGAAGCTTTAACCCTCGTGGTGCAGGAGCCTATTTTCCGTTACATTCCGTGAGGACGATGGGTTTTTTTTTAAAAAAACAGCCAAAAATACTTATTTTCTTTAAATGTGAATATTTTGACTTCTAGAAGGTTCTGGAGATCCTGCAAAGGCTCAAATGATATATTTTAAGTTGAATCATACATATATTGAAAAAAAATTTTTGAGAAATAAAAATAGGGAGTCCCCCAGCAGAGTGAGTTAATTGGAATTTTCAATAATTTTTGTGTAAAAAAAAAAATATATTTTTTCTGTTATAAAAGCTTCTAGAAATGATATTTTAGTGATTTTTTCTATTTTCAGAGTGTGTAAGAAGACTCATATGTTACTAATGAAACAAAACAATGCTTTTTTTTATATATATATATATCTCTTTGAAAAAATAAAATAACACACAATGAGTTCCCAATAAATGAAAGTTATTTTTATTTTTTGAGGAGTCTATCTATGTAGACATCTACATAGTTCTTGTTTGAATGATATAGTTCAAAATATTATCAATACATAGGTCAACCTTGCAAGTCTTACACTCATAAGTACTTCGCTTGCTGGTTCTTTTTCGGTTCCTCTCACCTTGCCTTCTAAAAAATTCTTGTTCTGCAGGACAACAAACTCTACATGCTCTTTGAATATGAGCTGCTTTGGCATGATCTGGCACTACAATTTTGCATGGAAAGTGTGTACCAGAAAGCCTTTCATACTCCTCAGTCAGGAGAGTCTGTAACAGCTTCCGAAACAAGGTTTTTAATCACACTTATATGGAAATCAGTTTGTGTTTTCTTGTACGGATGTCCATTTTTCTGGCAGTGTTCCTTCCAAAGTATAAAAGCATTAACCATACAGATGTTAAGCATTCTGAAAAACTTTTTCCCACCATTTAATTGTACTTCGATTGAAATTTGATTACTTTAGAAGTTGATCATTTGCGTCAACCCCACCCATATACTTATTATACATCAACATCAACTTTGGTTTCTTAATTAAGTCATTTGTAGTATGGTTAATTTTGCCAGTGTTTGTTAATTTCCAATTATAAACAGATGACATGAGTTACAACTTTTCTATCATAAAATTTAACAAGTGTGATTTCATTGGGGTACAACATTATTTTCGATTCACCTTTTGCTTTTAATTTTGCATTTGATAGGTCTGCAGGCACACCTTTACGGTTTAAGCGGAGTGTTTCAACAGCCCCTGTTTTCTCTTTCTTCAGATTAAAGTAGAGATAGGGGGAGCTGTAGTAGTTATCCATAAAGGTTATAAAATAATTATTCAA
>JAUZNK010002334.1:0-11527 GCA_035046665.1 Euphysa ruthae
CCGATTTATCAGAAGCTTTAACTGCGTTTCTTCGTTTTAGGTAGCGTTTTTTTTGCGTTTTCGAAGGCATTTTTTGCACATTGACCTACAATAAATACAAAAAAATACAGAGTCTCTATATCTCTAGGGGAATTTGAAACAGAATATCTACCACCCCTGGAGAATGGGTGTCAAGCAGATTATCTGTAAACGCCGAGTGCAGATCGTTTTATAAACTTCAGAACTCAAAACTCTATACTGTATTTTGAAGTTCAAGAAACTTCAAAGTTTAAAAAAATAACTTAAAAAAAAACTGGTAAGTTGGAGAAAAAGTTATTTTGCAAAAGAGTGAGGTATAGAAGGGGCTGTATTTCCTAAAACGTTTTCTGAAGACAGAAATTTACTCAAAAAAGTCATATTAAATAAGGACTAAAGTTACATACCATCAGTGATAAATGCCAGAGAATCAGCGATTTCCTTCCATGCGTTTGCGTTTGCATCCCTCTCTTTGTACCCTTTATGTGACTTATCGTACAGTACAGGGTAGTTTCGTACTAGCTCACACAATTCTTCCAGTTGTAATATCGTGTAAATGCTTCTTTCAGCCATATTTTTATTTTATAACACGAGATATCACTACATTGTGCTGTATGTTTGTTCTGATGTTATATTTTTACAACATAATTTTCAAAAATTTATGCTCACGATAGATTGCGCATTTGCTGGATTTGTCGGTGTTCTTTGAAAGTTAAAACCCTAGATCAAAAATTTTTGATATTGGGGTTTAAAATATTAGGCGTTTAATAAGGGTTTATCTCTGAAAAGTTAAAACCTTGATGCATACTCACTGTAGTTTAAATTTAAACCCCAATTAAAATCTCAGTTAAACCACAGTGAGTACCGAGCTTAAAAAAACTCAGACAGAGTAAATAAATAAAAGGTTATAACCATGTCACCATTTTTATCACCAGTTTAATCTCGAGAAAAAAAAAGTCTATAAAATTCCTATACTGAAATATGAATGTTTGAAAAATTTTTTTTCTAGTTTTTTGTAGACAATTTTTAAAGTATCATGAATCCAGTTCATGCAATAAAGAAAAAAAATTGATAAATTTTGAGTAAACTATAGTGTTACGTTAGTGGTTTTTTTGTAAAAAAAACCCTTTAAAGTTTCATAAGAAAGTTTGTATTTACTGACATTAGTTATTACAATATGCAAATATAGTATTCTCATTTTCAATTCACGATGAAGCATTTTAAAATGTCCTAAATGAATTTAAAATTTCAATTGCCTAATAAAAGTGATTTAAGAAATGAAAATGAAACCCTGATATCTTGTTTGTTTTCAATTTTTATATAAAGGAACCATTTTTAAAATGGTTCTTAATCCCTAAAGTGTTTTAGGACTCGATAACTTTTTTTTTCCACATATATGCACACAATAAACAAGTGGACCACGACTATAATTCATTTTCTTCTATAATAATACTCATAATATTTTAGCTTAAGTACAATTTGAACTCAAGATTTATTTCTTTATTCTTTAACCTTGACTTTTATAGGGAAATGTACTGAGATTCTTCTGAAAAAGTTAAGCAGGCTTACGTGTTTTAACAATTTATATGCTAGAGTTATAGTATGCAGTTTTAATGAATGCTTTGCTTTTTCATAGCGTTTTTTGGTATTTTCAAAATTATAGCGCATTTTTCAGTTTTATTGTAATACATCTGCCAGTCACTCCAATCCAAAGATATTTAGTTTAGATTTATATTACTGATGGTTTTAACAAATATCTGCAATATTTATATAAATTAAGAGGTGTTAAACATTTAAATATCACATGAAATTCTTCTTCTTTTTTTTACAACGAATAATAAAGTTTTTTCCTGGCTTAATTCATTTGTAGCTTAAACTTTGTCTTCTTGGAAGTG
Source organism: Euphysa ruthae (assembly GCA_035046665.1). Taxonomy (NCBI): domain Eukaryota; kingdom Metazoa; phylum Cnidaria; class Hydrozoa; order Anthoathecata; family Corymorphidae; genus Euphysa; species Euphysa ruthae. Next base: position 1,911 of record JAUZNK010002334.1, read on the forward strand.
TTGTGTAATAGTTTCATGATTTGATAATTCTATCGTTTGAAAATTCTTTTTTTTTTCAAATAAAATAAATAGCATGCACCTTTAACTAAACTTTCTACACATTTCGCAAATTCTTTTGGTACCTTGATGACCTCACGTCCCGTCATTACTGCACGGTATACAACATTCTTGACACAGCCTCCAATCTCATCCATAGGGCCCTTACCGTGTTGCCTTTTATTGTAACAATGTTTGGCATTAAAGCGAGTGGGGAAAAGTGATGTAAGGGAAAACACATTTTTGGACCGGAACTGCGCGATACACTCCATATATGCAAGCAAATGTAATCGAATGATTTAAGGTGGATGTGCTTTTCTATCATTAGATCAACCACTTTGGAAATACATGTATGAACAGCTATATGGGAACCATATTTATTGGCAAGGTAGGATTCTTTTATTCGTAGTTAGGATATCAGAAACAAATCTTTTTTTCGTCTTCACTTTAAAGGGTATTTTAGCAACCAAAAATTGTAATGAGGGGCTTTGATATTTTCTGAAATTTTAAATCAAATAGTTTATCTAACCAAAGGTAGGAATTCCACATTCAATTTTTTTGGAATTTTTATGTCAGACAGAAATTTTTTTCTTCAGCTTAAAAATAAAACAGCTAATAAAACTTGGGTCCGAACGTTAATTACAGTATGTATCATATGTATGTATGATAACTTGCATTTTTCTATCTTCTGTTTTCATTTTCCTACATCAAAACAAACGAAAACTCTTTTTGTTGGACGAAGATTTTCAGCAAAATATGATACAAACATATTCCCATTTCAACTTCAGTAAAGGCATGTAAAAACAAAATTTGTATATGATGAGTATGAGTGAGGTAATTCACTGAGAGACTTTATAAGAAGTAAGACTGTTGCTCTTATGGACACAAAAACAACTAAAAAATTATGATGATCTTCACAACAGAAAGCATATTTCGAGTTAGGTAAAGCCCTATCTATATAAGTGATATAGTAATTTTTAGGAAGTAGAAAGGTTTGGAAAAAAGGTAAGAACAACCTTTTTGTATACTGTGGAGTTTCAATTTTTTTCGAACATCGCACCATGTTTTGTAACAGACAAAGCATTAAATATGAATTTTAGAATATCTTAAATAGATATAGAACTTCAAATCTAGTATATTTAAGGATATTTACTGATCCATTTAACATTACGCCCGAACAGAATCTGCATTGATTTAAATAATAACATGAAGTTTTGTTGGAATCTAGAATGTATTTTAATTACGTCTGAATTTTTTTGAATTATGTAAATACTTTGCTATTTCATGTATCAAAACTTATTTTCTTGAGTACAGAATAAAATTTCTTTTTGCCATTTTCCATTTGCAAAAATAATTTTTTTTGCCAATGTTTAAAATAAATATGTTTTCTGCAAAAAGTTATTGATTACTAACAGAAGAAATTTTCGCAGTTGGCTCAATACCGCAAAATATTTACATTTTGCAAGAATTTAATTTCACGGTTTTCAAATTTTTTATTCCCAAAAATAAAAAAAGAAGAAATTCATTGAATAAAAACAATTGGTTTAAAGCAAATTTTTCTTTTTCCAAATCACTCACAACCCACAAGCCATATGAACAACTGTTACACCAGAAATAACCAGCACAAATTAACGTCGGTTATCTAAGAAGATTGACTGTAGTGTAACATAATGTAGTGTAATGGTAAAGATGTGTCACTGAAATATAAATACGCTGAACTAGTTGATGAGCTTTACTCTGATCCGAATGAAGAGGTCTTAATTGGGTCTTTCCTTCACAGCAATGATGGTCACCATCATTCATCTTCTTTATCTGTTGTCCATAAAGGGAAATTACATAGGAAGCGAAGTAATTATGAAGTAAAAACAGACACCAGATTGTTTTTTGCTGGTAGTAAAGAAGAAGAGAATAAGAAAATTATTGTTTTAATAGACTGAAATATTTAGTTATAACTTACATAAAATATTTAGATAAAACTTTGCACAAGAAGGTTTTTTTTGATATTTTGTCTGAGGGTTGTTTTAAATGAATTTTTTTCATGGGAAATTAATTTTACGGTTTATCAAAAATAATTTTTCTTCCTTAAATTAAATACAAAGTAATACATTCTTGCTTCTAAATTCTCTCTCATCTTCTTTCCTTTCTTATATTCTCGTTTTGCAATTAGTATTACCAACACATACTTACAAAAATTGTGTAAGTAGGACGTAAAACTTTGCGTAAAAAAAGGACTGATTTGAACTACTTTAGATGGAAAAATATATATGTGGCGTAGAATTAGTTTCTTCTTGCAAAGCTCAAAGATAATGTCTTCTTGTTGAATAAAGAATTAATACCATTCTAACACATGGTATGCCATAATTTTAACTGCTTAGATCATAAATATTTGTCTATTGAAACAAAATAATTAAATACTTGTTGTGGGAATGCAATATATTTATAACAAATTTTGTTAAAAAAAGCTGCAACTGATCAGATAAGTGAAATAATAGTGACTTGGAATTAAAGTTTAGATTACTCAAATTGGTTAGGAATAAAATTTAACTCAATATTTTACCTTTCTGACAGCAAGCATATATTTTAACCCTAGCAGCCCACCTCTCCTAACCTGCCATTCCACATTCTCCTGCAGTTGAATAAGTATGGTGAGAACTTTGCGAACACTTTCACAAGGCATGTGATGTAGTATTGATCCAAGAGTCTGAGCACAAGTTTCATGTACAGGAGCAACTACCTGAAAATTTAAAAAAAAAACAAAGATTTTTACAAAAATAACAGCTTATACCAGAGTATAAAATTAGGAATTAAATAAAGATTAAAATCCAAAGGTGTAAGTTAAAAAATGAAAAAAATAAATAAATTAAATTAACTGCAATTAGGATCTTTCTAAACAATGATTTTAAGTTATGAGAAGAAATTCTCTCTCTTGTTCCTCAGTCTAAAAGCCAGAAGTATTTAATTTTTCAATATTTATTTTTAGTGGCTAACTTACTTTTTTTATTGTGATAAATACTACCTATAGCTAAAGTTTTAGGATGTATCTATTCAAATTAGCAACTGGCAGTACTTATTATGTTGGGTAGCTACCAATCCGTTTTTGAATATTCTGATCTCTCACAGAAAATCTGGCATAAGTTTATCTCAGAAACAAAAAAAAAATTTATAAGCGGAGTACTGAAAAGAGGTTTCTTCTAATAAATAAAAACTATTCAAAAGCAGAAATTTAAGTTAGAACAAAAAAATGGTATCAAAACGTGTTGTTTACCGGTAACTAATGTTTGACCGGTAAAAATAAGTACCCAAGAAAATGTGTATTTAAACTGATTGAATCACAAATAAAATTTTTGAACTTGCATTAAACCTTCAAATTTCTATATAAACTAATATATAAATAGTATATTTTCTTCTCTATTAAACATTTTTGAAGAGGCTTTCAAAGATTCCAATGTTGTCTTGATAAAAAGGGCATTTTTGATACAATTTCAATTGACCTTTCTAAAGCATATGACTGCATTCCACATGATCTATTTATTGCTAAACTACATGCCAATAGGTTTCCGTGATAAAGCATTACCCTCCTTAATAGTTACCTTTTGGGTAGAAATCAGAGGGTTGAAATATCTTCCGTTTTTAATAAGTGGATTAAAATTATACTTGGAATTTAAAACTTTTTTTAAAAATGAAAAAAACGAAGGTTTCGAAGCTGTGGATAATGGGGAGAGTAAAGTTTTACAAATACCAATTATATATCTCCGTAATAAAAATTATATTAAAAAAATATCCCACAAAAGCAGTTTTCCAGGGTGCATGAATATATTACGCAATGAAGAAAAAATTATCCCTCAAAAGTTTACAGAAAGTATCTAAAAAACTTCTGCCTTTTGAGGGGTTTTGGGGTCTGGTAACCCTTTTAAATTTTGCTCTTTTTTTAAATTAAAATTGTTAGACAAAGCACGAGATTAAGATATATTAAGAGTTTACAAAAAAAAAAAAAAAAAAGAAAAAAAACCAGTTCGGAGACAAGATTTTTCAACACCTTTCGTGGTAGCATGCTGGTGGAAAGTGTGATTATTAATGGAGGAAATAAATCAAAAGTTACATTCACGGCTGAATCAAGCTGTTTGGCACCATAAAAAATCTGACTCTATAAAGTGTATTATTTTTGATGGTGCCTCCCACATCATCCCTACCTGCTGGCAGGATGTTTTAACGGTTGATTTTAAAGAGGATGTCGTAGAGTATTCCTTCACAAATGTAAACACAAAGAATTACTTTCATGTTAAGCTGACAATGACTCTATTTTCTGAAATAATTCCACGCCATAACAAGAAGGCCGTAAATTGGGAAGAGGTGGACATGAAGTATTCCAAAAAACATGAGAATGAAACTCATCTCATGCCTTGACCATTTGTAAGATTGTAAAATGTACAGTTTGTGAAAGGGTATTGGGCCCAGACGCAAGCTCGAGAATATTTGACGCATGTCTGGAGTTTAACAGAGTGAGCTTGTTTCCGCCAATTGATGTTCTCCAGAATTAACTGGGAGAAAAAATGGTGGACGAAGAAATGGACAAAATTGTTGAGAAATTGTTATATATGGAGGATGTTACGTTTCTTTATTCAAATGACGTGATAACTAATATGGAACAAATGCCATAAAAACTAATATGGAACAAATGCCATAAAGTTCTTTTTTACTTCTTTTGTTAATATTTTATGCTTAAAAACTCTTATTCATTCCGTTTTCCCCAATTCACTGATCACTATCATTACATAGCTCTGAGTATTGTGATAGTTTTGGTCTTAGTCACCATTGCATAACTACCAAGCAATATATTTTGAATCAAGAATAAGCAAACTAAATTCTTAATTTGCAATGAAGCACAAACTTATAGAATTTAGGCTAAAATCTAACCATATAGTCACCTATGCACTTCACAGGGGGAAAATTCTACACTTTAATATTTAATTTGTATAACATCTTACATCTCCCTACTTTGACTTACTTGCTTGTATAGATTCCTGAGAGAATATCAGATTGTTGTTAGGAGCCAATACGAGTTATACACTTTTTTTTTTTTTTTTTTAAATTTTTACAAACAATAACAAATATAAGGATCAAAAAAATATTTTTGAGGATAATATTGCAATTATTGTAAACATTACCTGACAGTTCTTATATGGCCACTTAGAACTACCGTCTTTATATTACAATCCTGTCACAGTTTAGACAATTATTTCCAAATTATTAACAAAAAAATGACAAACAAATTAAGAATAAAACAATCTGGAAAATAGCTTTTGGGAAGAGTCAAGCAAATTTAAAGGTTATGTTTCTGTATTTTTTAACTATATCAACTCATTTTAAAACAAATTTAACATCAGTATGGCTTTAAAAGACCAACTAGAAATGAGCAAAGAATAAAAAAATACCTCATCAGATACAAAGTCACCAAATCTATCTAACGCAAAAACACACAACAGTTTGAGAGCAGTATCTTCAAGCCATTCTGTGTTCACCAATGTCATCTAAGTAATAATATTAATATGGATATTACGCAACGTTATTTATGAGCCATGATAATTTTTTATGAGATATTCTTAATTGAAGGAGTAGATATAATTTCTTACTACCTTATAAAATTGGGGACAGATTAAAACAAACACAAAGTCAGATAAGACTCAAAATTTATTCATTTATAATGAAGTTACTACATTGATGTCACAGTTAGACATACGTAAACCAACAATTTCAATGAAAATATGTGTTTGAGTTGAATGGTATTTTTTCTTGAGCAGTTTTTTATGTGTTAGAGATATGATCTTCAGATCTTTTTGGGCCTATCACCTGAGAAAAATTTGAACACTATATGGCTCAAAAGCCATCTTCTGTAATAGCGTTGCAGAAAGAAATCATTATATATTTTATTAATCCTAAAAAAGTGTTTTGACTGTTTTTAGATAAAGCGTCAAAGATATGAGTTTCAGACAAAATTTGGCATCTTTTTAAAACTGAGTCCAGGAATAAAAAGCTTTTAGGGAAAATGTCAAAGATGTGATTTGCAAATAAATTTTTTTCATACAGGATACTTCATCTCTACACAATATAGGGAATTTTTGTAATATGTTCTCACATTTTTGACTGCCGTTGTCTTGCTTTTTCCGGCACTGCATCCATGAGCTTTAATTATCTCCCTTAACGCTGATGAAGCACCATGACGTATTTCCCACGCTGGATTAAATAACTCTATGCTGAGATCAGCACAAAACTGCTCAAATGGCCAATCCTCCATCTATTAAAAATAAGAAACAAAATAACAAATTGAATACTTAGATATATTCTTATTCTACTCACAGGCATTCAAATTGTGAAATAAGAAAAACTCTTACCTATACCTACACTGCCTTATAATTCTAAGTACTAATTTCATAAAGTTTTGTTGCGAATTTAATTGTGTCGTCTAAAATTATTTCATAAATAGAAGGGTAACGTTCTTTAATGTCCAATCAGATAAACGAACGTTTTGATTTATCCTTTACGTTTGAAAACCAAGCTTTCGAGTCAGTGGTGTTTTTTTAATAAAAAATTTAAAGCAGAAGCTATGAATTTCTTCCATGATATAATATTACCTCTTCTAAAGCGAGATCATTATCAGCAACGTTATCTATGAGAACTTTATCTTGTGAAGGTTGTTCAACTAGGACACTTTGTGTACGACGAGCTCTCTTCTCTGGAGGTGCACTCTCTTCAAAACTAAATTTTAATTTAAACAACTATTTATATCCACACCCACACACATGCACACACGTACACGTGCACACAATCACACAAACATATATACATGCATAATTCATGAATATTAAGCTTTAATAAAACATGTTTGTTTGAAGAACAAAAAAAGAAAATAAAAAGCCATCGTAGCATAATAAATTTTTTTTGGAAAAATCTTAAAGCTTCTCAAGTGTCAAAGGTTCATTTCTAAAATTAAGTGACGACTTTTTTAGAACCTTAAGCATACTTTATGGTAAAAAAATTATCTGATTTTTCAAACCCTTTCAAGTCAGATAACATTTTTATTGTTCAGATTTTTAACTCTTTAGCTCACAAGTTTCTTAAAATTAAGATTTTAAACCAGTATAATATAATATAATTATTTTAAAGGAAAAAAAGAGGAAATAAATGCGTGGGAGTAAAAAAAAATATATATATATGTCCAGTATAATGCCATGTTAAATGAAAGCATCAAGAAAAGCTGACGGCTGAAACAAACTTAACATGATAAAATTTAACTAACTTAAAATCACTTCAGCTGTTAAAAGTTTTTTAAATATTATATTTTGATTTGCCAATTCAGGCATTTTGATAGCTAGATAATAATTTAAAAGCATGTGAAGAGTTAAATATTTATTCTGGCTTTAAGTATTGTACTTGTCAAAAAATTTCTTGCTTGAAAATACTATACCTTTGATCCTTCGATTTTTGCTTTGCAAGATTTTTCGCCATACGCTTTGCTCTATTCTTCTCACGTGAGCTCATTTGACCATCAGAAGAGATTGCTGCGATTTGAGATGCAACAATCTCTGCTGCGCTCTAAAAAAAAAAAAAAAAAAATGCCTGAATGTGTCATATAAATTGAGACAGCCTCATTTAAATATAGTTAAAAAATATATTTTTCATTTACATTTAGAATATCCAATTGAAAGTGATAATTCATATGACATATGTATCTACATGTTTGGCCAGGTAAACAATTTTGATTTTTTTTTTCTGTGCGTGATATGTTGTCAAGTATGAAAGGGAACAGGATCCCACAAGTTAGAGCATAAACTCTTTCCAAGTGGTATAAGTGAACTACTAATGCCACATCTACATGATGTAGCTTTATCATCACATCTGTCAAGGGATAAATTCCAAAAGATAGATAAACTCCAAATACCACACCTAAATATCAATCAAGGCTTAACTTTCTTTAACATTTGTTATATAGTTTTGTCCTTTTTAATCAACCTTGTTTTTAGTTTTTTCTGTTTCTCAGTTTAATTTGCATGAAAATAGTTTAGTTATTTTAACTCTTCAACTTTTAATACATGTCTTAAAAACTTCTTTCTGTATTTTTTCCATAAGGTAAACTTCAAGAGAACTTCTACATTTAAGAAAATTTTGCAAAGAGACGTTAAATATAACTTTAAATCATACAAATTCACATATTAATGATTAATAAAGAAACAAAAATTTTTTTAATAAGTTATCTTTTATAAGTTATTATTGGTTATTATCGCTAAAGTTGAATGTTTCTAATTAATTTACATAACACACTAAACACCTGACATAGTAGCTTCAAGCCTTGCAGTAACTGCAAGGCTTGAAGCCACTATGTCAGGTGTTTAGAGGGTTGTTTAAAATAATATCTGAATATCTGAAGGAATTTATTATTTCAAACCACTTCTTTTGCCTTTACTCATGTTTTCAGACGAGATACTTAATCAAATCGTGGTTTTAATAACCAAAAGCTTTTACAAGACAATTTTTGAAATAAATTCTTTTCATAATTAAATTTGATCTATTCAAGTGTTTGTTTAAATTCTTGTAGACACATTTTTGTTTTTATATTATATATACACCCATGAAAAAGTAAAATGGGGAAGAATTGTTATAGATATTTTAATAGATTGCAAAGAAATCCTTTTAATAGTTGATTGGCTAACTTAATTTTTGAAGTAGAGAAAAATTTCTCTAATCGATTAAGAAAACGTGACATTTATTTCACGTACTGCGGCGTAAACCCTTTATTGCGCACTGTTTTGTTGAAATATTAAAGTAAGTTCACTTTAAATTAGACAAGTATGTAGTAGTTTTAGAATTAATGTGAAGAGCTTGTTAAGCTGTTTTTGTTAGAGTTGAAGAATAAATTTACACGTTAGCAACAGGTTATAATTATAGTTAACAAAAGCATTTGCAGTATATATTTTACATATACCTCTATTATTTCAATTCACTAACTCACTTTTAAATAGAAATCCGAAAGACAAAAAAATGTAGATATTTGAAGATTTTTTTTGTGAGAAAAACCATATTTTTAAAATTTCAAATCATCAGAGCACCAAAAGTTTTATTTCTGAACTTCAAATGATAATAATTAAACGTTAAATTTCAAATGTGGGTCAAAAAATAAGAATTTTTAACAAACAAAAGCCAAAAGTCAAAGTATACCTCAACAGAGCTCTGAGTTGAAATTGGCTGTGGTTTTCCGTTTGTGACTATGTCCTCATCATCAATTAGATTACCAACACCAAAATCCATACCACCACCCAAACCTAATCTCTTACATAAAGCACGTCGTTGAAATGCGACTGCGTCCACACCTGTTAATCCTAAGAAGATAACATTTAGAAAAAAAATTTACAGCCATAGGATCTTGTCTTAATGATTTAGGAAAATAGCAATTTATATAACTAAATGTAGATAAATCAATAACTAGTGACTACAGGAGCCCTGAAGCTTTTGAAAAGGATGTTTGATGCAAAAACAAAGCTCGTTTCACTTTGTATAACCTCCAAATGACATTGTTAGTATAATTTATG
>JAUZNK010002335.1:0-11526 GCA_035046665.1 Euphysa ruthae
GTTTGTCTCAGAAATTATTTCTAAAAGCAGTTTTTCTGGGACAAACAACGAGAAAAAATACAACTCATCGGCATCATTTGGAATGTCTATCAAAATTTTGCTTTCAAAATTTGTTGTTTTTTTCCAGGTGGATTTTTTCTCAGGGGATTTTTTCATGATAAAATTTTAGTATTTAGTCCACTCTTTTAGTATTTATGATTTTGTCTCTAAATTAATTAAAGTAAAACAATTTTCAGTTCACTTCTTCTGTATTTTGTAAGGAGTTCAAACATAGGAGTGTATGAGTGCACAAGCAGCAATTAAGAATTTTTTTTTGAACATGACATAAGGAAAATCATTGCGTTGTCTAGAAATGTTATATATTTTTTACTTGTAAAGATTCATAAATGGAAATTATTATAAAAAAAATCCTTCAAGAAGACTTTATTTTATTTCCATTATGTTTTGTAGCAAAAATAGCGTTTCAAACAGAGGAAATGGAACCAGATGAACTATATAAAAATGCATCATGTAAGTAATGTGGTATGTTACATTAATTCATTAAACCAATTTTTAATGCAAGAAGTTTTATAAATTCATTTGAATGTTACTTGTTACTATAAATTCATTTGAATGTTACCTGTTAGTATAAATTCGTTTGAATTTTACTTTATAATATAAATTCATTTGAATGTTACTTGTTAATATAAATTCATTTGAATGTTACCTGTTAGTATAAATTCGTTTGAATGTTACTTATTAATATAAATTCATTTGAATGTTGCTTGTTACTATAAATTCATTTGAATGTTACTTGTTACTATAAATTCATTTGAATGTTACTTGTTACTATAAATTCATTTGAATGTTACTTACTGAGCATCTTAGACTTTTACTGACTATTTTTAATTTTTTACAAGCTTTTTTAGGAATAACATAAATAAGATTTTAAAAAGTGTTGTGGTGTTAATTTTCCACTTATTTTCATTTTGGTTTGTATTTGTGTAGTACAGTAGTTAAATATATACCTTTTTTTGAGGCATAGCTCAAAAATAGCCAGGCCCTAATTTTCTAATCATGCTGGTACAAACTTTGGTTTGCATAAGGAAATTGATTTTTTAGTGGTTTAACAAGTTTCAATTATTGTGAGAGTATAGACACATATGTTTTGCAAACCCAAGAATTCCCAGATGGCATAGGTGTTCAATTTCCCAATAGTCTAAGATTTCGATGTAATAAAAATATCCCCAATCCCGGACCAGTCCGGGTATTGCACACTTTCATTTTGAAGGCAATTTTCGGCTGGAAAAAGACTTCTAATGGACTGGAAAATAATTTTATTGAGTTCTTCATAAAATTTACTTTTGGAAAAGTTTGGCAGTGCCGTAGATTTAGAAGTGGTTCAGCTGCTGTGGAATTTCCAAAAAATTGAATCAAAAATTGCCAATAAAAAAATGCAATTGCCTTTAACTTCATTTTCTTGTGAATTAAATGGAAATGAAAGTGAAATTACCTTATAAAAAATTGTGATGTTGATCTGAACTGGGAAGAGGATGTCCTTAGTAAATGTTTTAGTGATGTTGATCTTTTTTTGCAAATAATGATCTGCAGAACTTTTAATACTTTAATCTCCGGTGTAGAGGAACGAAACGATTTTTAAACGAGAGCCACTCTATTATCAACACTTCTGAAGCAGTAACTTTTTATTTAAATGATATTTTGAACTCAGCCCTTGGAATTAGCCATGGCAAAAGGCAATTGCCACGTACACTGCTGTCGACATATGACATATCTGCGGCAAAAAATTGCCACCAAGAATTTTTTATATTTTCTCATGACTAGATATCCATTTGTTATCATGTGCTGAGCAAACGTAAAATAAATTTAGTCCATATTAATTTTAAAACCATAATTTTAGAAAGTATTATGAACCTATCTCTAATCTTTAAATTTATTAAAGCAATAACTAAACTACCTTTTCAATTGCCATGTTGTCATAGCTACCACCTCGCTTCTGCTTCGTCATTCATATTAAAAATAGTTGTGTTAACACTTCAAAAATCATTTAAATGGAATATATCAATAATAATTATAAAGTTTTTTGTTGGGAAAATTATACCTGGCATACGAGACTCTGTATGCCTTATTTTAAAATGGCGTATGACAAACACCGTACGTCAGTAACATAGAATAGGTGTACGGTCGTACACCCTGCGTACGCCTAAAATTTTATGATATTTTTTGAATGAATAGATCGTTGTTTAATGTTATGATTGTTGCATTACACCCAACTATCGATTGTTGTTAGCAAAGTGTGACGTTTACCGGGTTCAAATTAGATTCGAATTATAGATATTAGCGAATCAAAAAATATAAAATTTATTGAAATAGCGACTCAAGTTTTTTAAAGTTTTAGTATAATGTTTTTACTTTGTGAGTATTATTTTATTTTATTTCATTACATTGATAAAGTTTTTTCTTCGCCCAATTCATTTGTAGCTTAAAATTTACCTTCGTCTTCTTGGAACAGTTCGATAATTCTAATGTTCGAAAATTCTTCTTTTTTTAAATAATCTTTTTCAGCATTATTTTAATATATATAAATTCATACACGTGATACTCTTTTTGCTATTAATAACAAAACTTTTTTACTTCATTCTTAACAAATATTCACCAAATATAACCCCATGATGTTTAAAATTTATCATAAGGAAACAATAAATTTTATGTTAGTAAATTTTTCTTTGTTCCAACTTCTTGATTATCAATTTATTGATATAACTCACTTTATTCTTTTATTCACACTTTATTCACACTTTATTAGTAGCGTCTTTTGTAGAATTAATTAATTCAGTGAATACTTTTTTTTCATGTAAATACATCGTTTTTAATCTGCAGATTATTTTATATTTGTGGTCTATCTGTCTTGTTACCTTGGATACACATTAAATATGCGTAATTATAAGTTAAAACTCAAACTATTTAATCCTTAAGCAGTTAGGGTGGTATAATAATTGTATAATAATTATTTATAATAATTCTCCTGGAACCGAATATATCAACATATAATACAATTTAAAGCCATAGAAGTTTTAAAGTTATTTTCTAAACTTCTTTAGCTATGATGCAACTCGTAATTTTCAAGGCGCAAACATGCATATACGTTTTTAATAAACGCACAAATATGGTTGTTTGATATTATATCAATAAAGATTAAGTGACTATAATGAGGTTTTTGTGGTTTTAACAGGACAGATAGTTCATGAATAATTAACGATTAGGTTAAATTGAAGTAAACAAAACTTAGTGGTTGCTAAGAAACAAAGTTAAATCGTAGACAAAACAAATAGTTTGTTCATTTTTCAGTAACGATGTTAGTTGCATATAATATGGTGAACTACACAAACAACTACATATGTGTTCACCACAAAACTGTATATTTATACAAGTTAGTAGAAAATATTATTATTTTTTTTTTTTGTGACGTACGATTTAGACAAGCCAGGCATACGGGGTCCTGTACACCTTAATTAATCATGGCGTATGCGGAGGTGCGCGGGTACGGCCGTACGTCATTCATGACATGACCTGTAATGCCTTTTGGTTTGACAATTCTGTTGTTTGAAAACTCTTTTTTTTTTTCAAACAAACAAATCTTTTTAAGAGGTTATTGTAATATACCGTTATAAATGATCATTAAGCTTTATAGCTAAAAAGAATTGATACGCGCTTAATTCTTATAAGTATATACCACTTATTTTCAATACCACTGAGTTTGTTTATTACTTTTTTTGGTAAGATGACATGATTTGACATGATTAGATTTCTGATTACGACGCTCTTCTTCTTCTTATTAACAGAGCTTTTTTTACTTCATTGTTAAAAAGAATTTGCCAAAATGTGATGTAAAAAATTTATTATAAACAAACAACTTCTTTAAGTAACATTTTTAATGGAAGCTTTTTATATTTATGGTTTAACTATTTTTTGTTGAGAAAACACATTTAATATACATAATTACATAGAATACACATTACATAGGATACACATTACACACTTATATAGGATATACACTTGGATACACATTAAATATGTATAATTACAAAGTTAAACTCAAAATAAGCAGTTAGGGTGTTTAATAGTTTAATAGTTTAATAGTTTAATAGGCTTAAATGTGATTAAGTTATCAAATAATTTACCCCCTTCTTTTTTTATACTAGTGCTTATGTGATCTTTGATGGCAAGTTAGTTGTTTTGATCATTTATAAGAAAAACAGAGGGGATGGGCATATATAAGGAGGATAAAATATAACTACATTTATTCTAGTTATTTTTTAAGTAAAATAAACGCAATTTTATCCTACCCATACAGTGCAGTAAACGAAAAAATATGCACCTCAATAAGATTATACGTATCTATAATCAACAAATAAAAGTTTAAAATAAAGTTCCAGTTGATTCACAATTTTCATTAAATATAGATGTTATTGGTTTGCAAAAAATTAAAGATGAAACACAAATTGTGAGTTGCAAATTCTTATTTCGATTTTTGTGCTTATGGGCTTTTTGCATTTGATTATACATATATGCCTGGAACAACAGCACATTTCAATAATAGACATTTATTTGTATTCAATACTTCCAAAAATTAAATTTGTTATGATTTGCTTTTTTTTTTTTTAAATGGTGTATGTTGTGTGAGTATGGATGGGATGATGATATTTTTTTTTTGAAAAGCCAAGGGTATAAGCTTAAAAATGGACACTCGCTGAACTTCTAAACTTTAATATAATAAGTTATGACCAATAGCATAAAGAGTGATTTAGTTTTTTTTTTTTTTGCTTTAAAATATCAAGTGTTCCTCAAATAATAACTTTTTATTATAAGTTTCCTCAAAAAAATAGCTTCTTTTAAGTTTTGTTATATTTCTATGTTTATCATTACAATTTATTCTACTACTGTATCAAAGAAAGTCAAATAAAAATACTAGTTTCACATATTAAAATAGGATTCTGTAAGGCCTTCTGTGGCTATATTAACCAAAGCTTTAGGGGCTGTGCCCCAACCTCCTTGAGGGCCTTCAAAATAGGTCCCCAAACCCATGTTAAAAAAATCTTGTGGTCTGGTGACCACTTTAATTCTCTAAATCTAATTTTTAAGTATTATATATTTAGCAACATAAGACATAGCATAAATATAAATACAATTTCTGTCCCTAATAAATACTAAGAAAACATGCATAAACATTACAAGTTTGAAATATCATTCAAATCAATACAAGTTAGTAATTTAAGTAAAGATTAATTAATAAGAAAAGACTTTGCTATGTTCAAATTGGAAGGGAAACCTAGAAGATCAGTCACAGCTAAAATACCGAATATATTTTCATAGAACCCTTTGTAAGGTATCAATTTTAGTTGGAGGAATTATTTTTGACTAAATAAGTTATTTAGGAGAGTACATATAAAATAATAAAAGTAGAAATAAACAAATAAGGTAGGTGGGGGTGAACATAAAAATCAGGACTTGGTAGATATTTAAGTTGTAAATGTTTAGAAATTCACTAGTTTGGTTTTGTGGGTAGCCCCCCAGGCAATATTAGATTCTATTGTGATATGGCTTTTCCAAGATAAATTCTCATCAATTAAAACGCCAAGAAATTTCAAACAATTTTCTCGTTCGGTAGTTTTGTGGTTTATTTGGTAAATTTGGTAATTTTAACGGAAGTTTGTCGGCTTGTGAGATCTTGTGAAAATGTGTGAATTTTGTTTTATCTGTGTTTAGGGAAAGTTTGTTTGCCTTGAACCACACATTAATTTTTTCTAATTCATGGTTCATGACATTAAAAAGGGTTTTGGTATTGTTATTTCTAAGAAAGAAGTTTGTGTCATCGGCATAAATAATCGATAATATGATGTTGGACACTTTATACATATCGTTGATATAAATTAAAAAAAGTAATGGACCCAAAATCGATCCCTGTGGAACACTGCACAAAACCTCTTTCAATCCGGAGTTTTTATTAATAAAAAATTGTCTTCTAGATTTAAGATTTAAGTTTTTAATCCAATCAAATGATCTACCTCTAATTCCTTAGTAACTTAGTTTGTTTAACAAGATATCATTATTAACTGTATCAAACGCTCTGGATAGGTCTACAAAGACCTCTAACAAAAATGTGTTGTTTTCAAAATATTTGGTTATCTGATCAACCA
Source organism: Euphysa ruthae (assembly GCA_035046665.1). Lineage (NCBI taxonomy): Eukaryota > Metazoa > Cnidaria > Hydrozoa > Anthoathecata > Corymorphidae > Euphysa > Euphysa ruthae. The sequence goes on from JAUZNK010002335.1 coordinate 6,195, forward strand.
GTTCAAAAATAGCGTGTTCAGTAGAGCAGTGTTTTTGAACGCCAAAATGTTTCTTATAAAGAAGTTTATTAGAAATAAAATAAAAATAAAGTCTGTTATACATAATTCGTTCAAAGATTTTTGAAATACCTGGAATTAATGCATTTATTAATTTTAAGTGCAGAAGTTTCTTCATTAAGCTCATAATGAGTTAGCTCATTGTCAAGAAGAACTAAATTGATTTGGTCATTCAGAAATTCTTTAAAATTTTTATTTACAGGACGAAATTTTATAGCTAAGTTGGGACCAGCATTAGCAAAATACTTATTAAGTTCAATGCATATTTTCTGTTTATCATCCCACTGATTATCTGCCTTAGCGGTGTTTTGGAAATAAGTTGTTAAATGCTGCGAAGTTTTGATTTAAGTTTTATATGCTAATATTAGTTTCTTTAATTTTCAGTTGACACTACATGTGAGTTTCCAGGAGGCACGACTTATCAAAAAGAAGAAGTTGGGTGGTTATTGGAATCAAATAATGAAAGACGTAAGTAAAAATTTTTAGTATTTCCTCTAAAAATGCTTTTAGCTTAAAAACAGGTTTTTTTCTTTAAAATCTGGTTCATTATTCTATATCAAGATTGTATGATCCTTTTTCAACATGGCTGAAATTCCATGATTTTTGTTTTTTTTTTTTCATTTCATATTTAACACCTTATAATAGTATAATTTCTATACCTGTAAATTTCAAGATGCAATAAAAAAAGAAATGCACATTCAAAAATTTATTCAAAGCTTGCTATCCATAAAAAATTATAAAGTAAAAAAAAAAAAATAATTTTTGAGTAGATTATAGGTTAACATTTTAATTTGTACACTGTGTACACTTATTTTTTTTATAACAAAATCAGCCTCAAAATCGTAAGAAAATGTTCAGATTCAGTTGATCGATCCTACATTTTTGAAAATGAGAAACAGTTTTTTAGTGAACCGAACATGCATGCAAACAAACAAATAAGGTAGGATAGCAGAAGCAAAAATGTAGACAACTCATACAGAAAGTATGAAAGAAATTTATATGTGACTGGGTTTGATCACTCTAAAAATAAATTCTTAAGAAAATTTAAGCCTCAAATTTAACATTGCCTAAGAAACTCAAGGCTGGGGTTTTCTTATAAAAAAAAAACGTGTAGTGAATAAATATTTCAAAACCCGTTTTTAAAATTTAATCTATCAAAAAGACACTAACATGAAAAACCATGTTCGTCTGTCCAGTCATTTATCTCAAAAGCTATTAAATTTTTCAAAAATCTTGGATCAAGGAACAAGGCCATAATGCATTGACACTAAAAGTTTTAGATTTTTCAAAAAATTCTTGTTTCTCGGTACCAGAACCATATATGCTCAAATGTTTTTTGTTAATTTTCTCAAAATCTCGAAAATTATGAAATTTGGCATGAAGTCAAAGTTACGTTTAAAGTAGTGATATTTCATCAATCAGTTGAATAAAACACATAAGTGCATCATAAAAATCACCTTTAGGTGATACTCCTTGAAATAAACTGGTTTAGACTAAATTATAACTGAATAAAAATACGTAGGTTTACCACCAACTTAAAATAACTTTTTTTTATAAAAAAAGTATATTAGTTCTGTCAATACCCCTGAAAAAAAAAGATATTTTATTTTTGTTTAATTTAACATTCAAATATGGCAAATTAATCTAACATATCAGTTATACCAAATCATAACTCTAAGATTTATACTATAAATCTAATCAATTAATCTCCTTCTAGATAATTTTATATTTTTTTGCTCTCATTTTTATATAACCTTATAAATCTAATATATCTTGAGTAAATTTGAAAATGTTGTTGTTATTGATTGTTGGTTAACATTGTACAATTTGGTCATTGACTTGTTCAAATAGCTGCCATCTATATTCAGGTTTGATAAGAATTTAGATGTAGAGAAGATCACCATCTCAATATTTTAAGATGTAACAGCTATAAAAATAAATCAAAATTAAACAATATGGGAGATTAATATTAGTAACATCTGAAAGAGTCTTTTTTATCAAAAAAGCCAATAACAACTGTTATTTAAAATTTCTCTTTTTTGTCAATTTCTACTTTCTAATGTTATGAATAGTTTGAAATTATTATTTTCTATTTCTTCTTTTGATCTAGAACTTCTCAGACTGGTATAATGGCCTTTTTCAGGCAAATTATGTAATTATGTGATAATAAGCATTGTGGAATATCAAGGATGTCAAATATAGATTTTTTTTAAATAATTATTTTTACACTAAAATTTTGCTGTTGATTGCTCATTTGCACTTGTAGTACCAATTTTTGACAATGTATTGCTATTTTTATTTCTTTTTCTGCATGAATTCCATTTAAACACATACATTATTGGACCAATGAAATTTCCAACCAAGCTAAAAATAAGTAGAATATCAAGCAATTTTTGTCGTTCTATTTCGCTTTCTGTACCGTTCCGATAATAAAATGTGATTGTTAGAAGCCAATAAATAGAGTAAGGAAACCAAGTTACAACAAATACAATCACAAAGGTGCATAGAATTAATATAGCTCTTCTTTGATTTGTTTGACTGCTTGTCAGCACTACTGGATTTTTAATCAATTTATTATAGCAAAGAAGGCATGCTACGGACATTGAAATTAATGGTAATAACAATCCAATAATATACAAAGACACCATGTATACTTCACCAAATGTAACACTCCAAATCCATTTGCGTACGCACACTTTATTTAAATGATCTACTTCGTATGATAGCATGTAAGGAATAAATGAAATGCAGCCAAAAAACCATATCGATATGAATATTTTGTTTACAACCTTTTGTGTTAATTGCTTTGCTAATGGCCTATGTATTGCCAAACATCTTATAATTGCTATAAAAGCTAATAGAATACATGATGCAAGAGCAAAAATTAACATTGTACCGTGTCCATCACTTACGCCACATAAAACACTTTTGATGTAGTAATTATAACTCATCGATATATGGGCAGTATTAATTATTAGGTGTGGAATAATACCAACATACTGTCCAGTATTTAATAATACATATTGTAGTATGAATTTTGAGAAATTTTGTCTTCTTTGATTATTAGACTTTATATTCAAAACTGCAATGGATAAGTTAACTGAAACACCTATGATTATCAGAGCACAGTAAGTTATTTGAATGCTGAGGGGTCTATTGTATCCAATCATTTTTTATCACTAAAAATATAAACAAATGTATTTTTCAAATGAAGTTTTTTTTATAGAAATACTGGCATAAAAAATGTTCATGCTCAGGCGTATATGAAAAGCTACGTCAACTCTTATCAACTTAATACATCAAAATTAATACAGTTTTAGGAAGATATAGTTTTTTAGGTTTTAAGCATTTTGTTTAATCAATATTTTTTGTATTGCTTGATTACTATTTAGTTATGTTGGTGCTCTCTTTTGTAAAAATACACAAGCTCTAAAATTGATACTTTTTGCATGAGTATGTAGACAACTGTCAATTACTTTGTCAAAAAGTTTGTTAAAAAGTGTTCGTTTATTATTTGAACACTGTGTTAAATGTTTCAGATACACAGACTAAAGTATAATAGTATTTAGGGTTCCATGGCTATTGACAATAAATGTACAAAAAAGAATTATAAAAAAGTTGATAATTATGTTGCAGTATGAACAGTGTAATCTTTTTTAACTCATAACATAAGTTAATCGTCAGTACCAACAGTGTGTTTATCATAGGAAATTTTTTGCTAATCTGTCATTTTTCTGAGAAATATTTTTTGAAATTAGTTTTTTTTTTGATGATGGATCATCTAACATGTTGTATGTTGCTTGAGTTGCCAATTAGACAATTCAATTTTCTTATATTCACACAATGCAATCATATATTCACCTCTCAGCCCCTCCCCTCTCTAATCTTAAAAACTTTGCTACAATGAAATTACCCTTAAGCTTTATTAGGAACTAAATATTAACTAGGAAGTTAATATTTACTATAAATTGAATTTAATTATAAATGAAAATTAAATTTTATTAGCTGTTAGTAAAACAATAAAGTTCATATTAGTTTCAACTTTAGGTATAAAATATTAAATTCCAAAAAAGTTTTTCAAATCCAAGTGTTTCTGTGGATAGTTTGAGAAAAATGATATGTTACGGAGAGGGAAGTAAACTTAAAAAGTTTTCTTATAAAACATATGCAATAAGCCTTATTAAAAAAAATTTGCATCAATTATTATAATTCAGAATTAGATTTAATTTAAAAAAAAGAACATCGAGGGTAGCAAGGGAAAATTTTAGTTTTTTTTTATATTTTATTCTGATAAAGAAAATCGAGTAGAAAACATGAATTATTTTCTTTTTAATTTTTATGAAAACAGTTATGTTTTGATCTACAGCTTCATGTACAGTGCATGTTCGTATATCTTGTTCGTAGGATTTTGCTACAATATTTTGTGGGAATATTTTGCTAATGCTAAAAACAAAATAGTAAGAACATATATTGAGCCAAAAATACTGATTATTCCATTATTCCATGGAAAAAAATTTACATGTTTGTCTAAAATAAACAGTCAAATTATTAAAATTATTTACAAAATTCTTTACTTAAATAATTTATCAAATATATAATTATCAAAAGTCAGATTAGATGTTAGAATTTAATGTATATATATTTTTTTAAGAGGCTTACTTTACAATTTCTTCTGAGATTTTCATATAATTTGTTTTTTTTTTACTGGAAATTTTTTTTATTTTCCTTCACATTAGGAAACAAAATTTTGAGAAATACACCTTTTATTTCAAATTAAGATTTTTAGTTTAACTTAGGTAAAATTGATAAATATAATATAATAAAGGGTTTCTTTTGAATTTCATGAAAGTTTATTTTATTTAAACTATAAACTGTCTCATCTTTTAAACTAAATATTTTTAATTTTAAATTACTTTTAATATTTCTATGCCATGGAAAAACCCACGCCCTAATTTGCCTTGGACAAATTTTGAATAATTTTAGATATGGTTTTAAACATATCTATAAAAAAAATAGTTAAAATATGAAATTTTTATTCGTTATTAAAAATAATTTTGCAGATGAGTTAGTAATTTTAAAGGCTTTATTTCAGTATATACTATAAGCTAATCTATTTTATTTTATTCCCTAAATCTAGCTAATCTATTCCTAAAATTGCAGATATTTTATGAGAAAAACGACATAATATATATATATATAAAACTTTATCAAATTTCTCCATTGAATTTCATGAATAATATTTACTATAAAACAAAATAAACAAACATTAAACAAA
>JAUZNK010002336.1:0-11526 GCA_035046665.1 Euphysa ruthae
TTGTAACTAGCCTGATGATAGGAGCAGCATGACTCCTGAAACGTCGCTCAATAAAAATTTTATAACTCATGACATGCATTTTATATCTTTTTAATTAAGAATATAACTCTTTACAAGGCTTTTCGCCTGATTAGTTATCATATGGTTCATGATTATAACCAAACAAGATAACTTGTTATTGGCTACAATAAAAATATTACTTATATGTTCCGAAAATTTTAATTTATAGCCTCGTGACTCATAGCAATAAAACTTGTTCCTTTGTGAAAATTTCAGCACCAAAAATAATAAATAAATTATTATAAGGCTTTACCCTTAAAAACATGATTTCGGACCTTGTTGCGTTAACAACTATAGAATTATTAAGGAACCAGTTTTGGAGTGTACCAATACCATTATATAGATGGTTTCGAGCGTTAATAAAACAGTTATCACATGCTTGCAAGGTGTTATCATCAGCAAAGTTACAAATATCAGTTTCAAGTACAAAAAAGAACATAACTTTTAAAAAAATATTAAATAACAGAGGTCCAAGAATGGAACCTTGAGCAACAAGAATGATTTCTAACCATTCACTGAATATTAAGCCCAGTTTCACTCTTTTTTACCTGGAGGAGAAGCAGCTTTTTATAAGTCTCAGACTATTATAAGAAAATCTGTACGCGGCAAGTTTGCAAGTTATGCACTCGTATGCTTTAGATAATACAATGAGAATTGCACCCACAAATCCTTTTCTGACAAGGCATTTTTGCCGCTTTTGGAGAAGACGAAACAAAGAGTTTTGAGCAGAAAAAACTTTACGAAAACTAAAAAGAAAGGGAGAGAACTTATCTTCAAAGGAAACAGTTATTTGCCTAAAGAGAATCTTTTTAAACATTTTAGAAACATTAGGCAAAATACTGGTGGGACGATAATTCTCTTTGTTTGTAATATCCCTTTTTTTATAGACAAGAAAGACATCAGCCCATTTAAACTCATCTGGGGAGATGCAATTTTTTATGGAAGTATTTATGCAATCACAAATCATAGATGCGTGTGTATAGGACAGAGATTTTAATAGCCAGAGAGGCGTATCATTGACACTCTCCTTTAAATTTAACAATGACGTCATGAACTTCATCAGGTATAATATTAGAAAATTCGAAGAGATTTATAATGTGATGATTCCTTTTAATTGCACAAATGGATGGGTTTCAAAAAATTTGATAGAACGTAAAATATGATCACTATCGAATGTTGAACTTGATATCCATGCACGAATATTAAATACACTTACAATATCTTTCTCACAAGGGATTAGACTATTATCGTTGAAAAGAAGCTTACTGGAAATAAACGGTTTGCATACATCCCAAAAATAATTTTCCCCTTCTTTTATTTCAATATCATAAAAGAAAGATTTCTTTTTCTTGCTAACGAGACTAACAATAAGAATTCGGTGTTTATTGAAAACAGCTTTATCACTAGGTAGCCCAGATCTATTGGCTTTTTAAGCTAGCGCTTTTCATAACCACTTAACGAAACTGTTTGGAAACAAAAAGTTTGTTGTTACCACGTAACCATTTTTTTCTTGAGAAGAGTGTGTTTACGCAAAACAGACTTAAAGATTTTACCATAAGTAAGGAATAATAACTAAGATTAAGTTTTGAAAAAATGGTAGTTAAATTCAGCTATAAATAAAAATCAAAACTTTAAGATCTCTATATAAGATACAACTACAAGATAAATATTTGCTCCTAAATATAGTAAAAAAACGAATGATGACAATCACTTAAACCTGTTTGTGCTGAAAAAGAGAACTTGCATTCGTCAATATTAAGTCAATACAAGTACCTATTTTTGACTTAAAACAAGTTTTAGTTTTTAATATGACTAAATAACCATATTCTGTAATAAATTGATTTATAGATTTATTATCAAGTATTATCAAGTTTATGACGCCATATATTATAAAAAAAGTCATATTTACAGAAATAAAAATCTAGAATTTTAGATAAATTTATTAAAAAAGGTTTTGCAAGTCACTTCTGAGGATTGTAAATAGGTAATATCAACTACTTTCTATTACCGATAGTTATTTCAATAGGAAAGTCCTGTTGCTTTTAGGCTTTTAGGGATGAATGTGACAAGTCCGTACTCATTTGACTTTCTTACCGTTTTTGCGATTTTAATCAAGAAAATCACATTAACAACATGCGTAAAATATGAGTTTGCTCTAAAATTCTTGGAAATCCATGGAATCTACAACATCGATAATTACAGAAAAAACGCAGGTGAAATTTTTGTTCAAAAATTATCAATTAAAAAATTTTATTCGAAACATTAATTGTGGATTTTTAACACTTAGTTTAGTTAAATTTAGGTAAAAAAATTTTACGGTATTAGGACAGTTCTAAGATCCTAGTTATACTTTTAAAAACTTATAAATAACCTGTTTTCTTTGTTTTCATCGAGTAAAAATCATGTTTTTGGATCCATTTTATACCAGAATATTGATTTCAAAAATCTTGGAAATTCACGGAATCTAAAACATTGATAATCACAAGAAATAAACGGCATTTTCTACTCTTTTTCATAAATTAAAAGACTTTATTCAAAATTTTACTATTATTTTTTAGACACTCGCGATCAAAATTATATAAGACTTATACACCGCTGTCGGTATATTCAACATTAGGCTTATCTTTCGGTTAACAGACTTATATAACTCAAACTTGATAAAATTCTTGAAAAAAGTCTTTAATTTTAAATCATCTCAATTCCATGAGAAGATATATCTATCGTTAGTTACCAAATCAAAACTAATTTCAATTCTGCTGAATGAGAATTTATTTCTATTTAGCTACAACTTTATTGTATATTATTCACAGGTAGTGTAAGAAAATTTGTTGCTTTTTGAATTCAGTTTCAGCTTTCTCTTCTATCAACAATTATCTTTTTAACTTTGACCTGCCAACAAACTTGACATACTTTTGCAAACCTTATAGATTGATTATAAACTAGCTTTTAGGCATTATCTTCATCGTAAATATTATGGAAGTCTCACTCCCATAAAATGTAAAATACACAAAGAAAACAGACTACTGAAGAAATTAAATAGTTCTCCTGTTCCGACCTACGCTGCAAGCATTTCAAGAAATATAGCTTTAGGGTTACGGTTTTAGTGTACGGTTATACTGTTACCCTACATTCAGTGACAAAGGTTTAGGGTACGACGAAACGACTGACATCCTTCTTATATTGGTAATAATATTCACTTACAAAAAAAAAAAAAATTTTACGAACGTAAATATTAGCGAAACCACTTAATTTTGAAAAATGATCAAAAATGTCGATGTAAATAGACGTAAATTCTCTGTCGACGGTATTGAAACTAATATTGATTTGGTAACTAACAATCTATTGTCTCAATTTTGAGGAGGAAAATAACGCCATAATAGTGTACATCTCATAATTTTGTATATATTATTTCTATTACTTTTAAAGATAATTTCTTCGACTTTAACAAAGTATTAAATGTAGATCTAGGTATATTAGAATATGTACAACCCAGTTTTCCAATAAATTTCAGTTAAATAAAAAGTTCCTTTCTGCTGTGTATCAGGTTTGAAAAGGCTGTATAGTACTTTATTTATAATTGAAAATAGATTATAGCTATTCTGACACACATTTTCAATGATTTTTGAATAGTATAATATATAATGTATGTAACAGAACTATCCTTTAGAGATATTTTTGATTATTGTTAAAACAGGTTTTAGATTCATTATCTCGATCGAATTATTCTCAACTGTTAAAATTTCAACTCGACTTTGGCCTTAACTTTCAGCCCAAATATCGGCACAAATTTTCTGTGGAATCAGCAAAAAAAAAAAAAAAAAAAAAAAAGATAATAAATATGTATCTCCTTTACTACAGAGAATTTTTAGGGTTAATGCCAAATGAGTTCCAGCTCCAAAGCTTTTTCAAAAATTTCAATTGAAATTTTTGGAATGATTTTTTGGAAAAAATCAATATTACGCGAACAAAAGTAATATTTCACAAATAAAAATAAATAATTAACAATTCTAGAAAGTCCCGTTTCGAGTTTGAATTGCAATAAATATATTAAACACACGAAAGATACAAGCAGGAAGAACATGCAAAATTAATACTTCTAGAAGTTTATTACGTTCAGCATAAATAGAATAGAAACAGAGTTTAATTTAGTATTAACACAAAATTATAGGGATGCAAAACTATACTAAGTAACTATTTATTTCATAGCTAAAATATTTAGACTTATAAAAAAGTTAGTTTAATTCAACTTTAACATCAAAAAACAGCAAAATAAAAAACTTCGTTGCGAGCTCGTAGAATCAGAACACGACAAAGAAATCATTTTACGTAACTGCTGCTTGCTGAGCGAAAACCTTTTTTTCTAAAGAACAGATAGAATATATAGAGTTTAATGAAAATTTGTATCTTTGCTAAGTTCAATGATATTCTTCCCATTGGATTTGATTGCGTTCATGTTAACCGGTGTCGGTACTGGTGCATTATCCTGTGCATTATTTTCACTCATACGACATTTTCAACAGAATAATGACCAATGGAAACATCACCAAGAAAGATGGCACACCTCACAGGGAGCTTAGAAAAAGTACATTACATGTGAATAGGCTTTTCATTGACTTTTGATAATTTTGATGTGAAATCAGAATCTTCTTGTGTGCAGTTTGCTTCTTTTCAATGTAATTGTACTTGGATTTCTTATATATAGTTTAGGAGACGAGCTTTTACTACCTTAACAAGGAGTTCGAATTAGTAATATAAATTAATGTAAAACTAAAGTCGATTTTGAAAACAATCTTATAATATGCAAGAATCAAAATTCACAGGAAATGCTTATATTGTACCTAAGGCATATAATATTACAATAAATACTATAATAAATATAATATTTTAATGTTTTTTGTCTCAAGAAATATGAGTTTTGCTGGTGTCAGATTATGCAAAGGTCTAAAATAAATTAGTGTGTATTAAATTTTTCTAGGCACAAGAATAAAATGTTTAAATTTAATTTTAATTTTAACTGCTTTGAACCATTATTTTTACCTCTTTTTTCGTTAAATTTATGGTTCGCGAATGAAATGCCCTATGCAAGCCATTAAATTCTAATTCAATTTCTTGCTTGCTTATGTTCTAAAACATGCATTAGGTGAAAATTTGGAGAAAAAACTGTTTTATCATTGTGGTAAAAGCAATTTAAGGAATTCTCCGTGGAATAAATAAATATCTGGAGGGGATTCACAATATTGCGGGCTAAACTTTGAATAGGTTTCCTTTATGTGCAATAAAATATTTATTCAAATATCGTCGTTACGATTTGCCTATAATTGAGCATATCATTAGTTCTTTGGTCGAGCGGTCAAGACATTGAAGCCAAGACATTGGTTTCAGACACCAAAATGAAACCAATGATTTTCGTTATACCGTAAGCTCAAATGAGAGCTCTAAGTACACTAGGAACAAATCCGTGGAAATATAGCTAAAAACTTTTTTTGGCCCATCGTTAAGCATATTAATACAAATACATACAATAGAAAAAAGAGTAATAATCTCCAGCGTAGTTAAATATTCATGGGCTAATATTAGCCCTTTATACTTTTACAAACTATACTTGTGGTTATGAGTAAAACATACCGTAATTTATAGGATATTGTGAAGCCATGATAAAATGGGTCCAGTGCTCAAAATATATAAATATGGTGGGCATGCATTCTGCTAGCAGACACTAAATCATCATACCTAAATAGTGCCTTATCTAACTCGAATGTAACGGGTGCATAATATGTTAATCTACAGACAAGTGCTTCGCTGTTCAACAGCTGATCAGTGTAGCACATGAACAGTCTTCTATAATCATAGATTACTTATAAACCTATTAAATTTGCAGATCAATGTATCTTCTCATTGTTGCGACCTCAAAAAAATTTGAGTTTGTAAACTTGAACAATGTTTACATCTTTTGGGTATAAAATTTCACAGTTACAGGTAAACAAAAATCTGTAAGTCTTGCGCTGTAAGTCTTTCTAAAAAAATCTAGGATAGGTCTTCAGTGTTTGTGATAGCGGTATTAACTACGAAAGAACCTTTTACATTTTTTACCAATATTTTACAGCCTGATAGTAGAGGGAAGTTTGATACTCATGAGGGTGTCTCTAAGTAAAAATAACAGAGTATGAAACAAGTTTTTCTTTCTTTTTGCATGGGTCGTATCCGACTACATTTTAAATTTATATATATTTATTTAAATATATACTTATTTATAATTATTTATTTGAATGATTCATAAAAACTTTAAAAATAACAGCGGTCAGAGTCAAGGCAAAGTAAATTTTTTACAGTATGTGATAAAATAGCGACCATGAGGAATGAAATTTTTGCCTTCTAAACTTGTATTATTACTTGCAAAGTAACTGTTGACTATCTCCCAATGAAAATATCTCCTTTTTACTAAGTTCCTGTTAGATGTTGTAGATGAAGCTATCATTAAATTAACCTTTGGTCACCATCCCACATCTTCTTTGGTGCAAAAAGAATTAGGGGACCCTTCTATTCTCGTTGCCAGAATGTTAGTGAACTCCTTAATAATTATTCTTTAGTAGAATAGCTATATAGAGTTGGTGAAAAACTAAAAAAAGCTGAACAAGGTGAAGAAATTATGGGATCAATTTTTAGTTCTTTGTAAAAATGTTAGGTTTTGCTACCTTCCAGCAAAAGATTGCAAAAAAATGAACAAAAGAAAAGAGTAAAGTCGTAAGCTACAATTTTTTTTTTTGGCTTTTAGAACCATGTATCGGTGAATGTTGCTGACGAAAAACACTTTAAAAAATTCTGAATTTCCTTTTCTTCTATTTTATAAATAAAAAAGCTTGTAATAAATAGATTTCGCAGATATTAAACTTGGAAAATTGAGCAAAATTCACTCTAAGGTAAATGCTTTCAATAATAAGCTTATTTTTTTTCAGTTATATGAATGGAGGTAAAGTTCTCTCTGGTATTGAACAAAAGAAAATAGCTGGATCTTTTTTTATTAGTCACTGGTAATATAAAGATTTAAAAAAAAAAGTTCATCTGGTAATACATTTTTTAAAACAGTTACTTAATCACAACGAGTTTTAAATTTTTCAAAGTTGTAAAAAAAAATTTTTTTTTTAACCTCCACTTTGTTGTTACTAGATTATTACAACATTTTCATATAGTTTATCCACAATTTACCATTAACTAGCATAATAATTGAGACTTTCATTATATAACAGAATAAGACAACAAAAACAAAAAATAAAATTTTGCACCATCCAGTAATCAAACCCTGTATAGGAGTATAGTGGTTATTAGAAAATTGAAGTTACTAACCAGAAGGCCGAGTTTAAATGAAGTAAATTATCTTCTCGGAACTTTGTGATACTTCTTTTGGGGTAATATTAAAAAATATATAACCTACCAAATTAGTTCCTACATCTGAAAATATATCACTTGAATATTGGTGGCATTTGGCATACTTCACGAAAAGTACCTTTAAATCCAGAAGCAGCTTTTATTGTTTCTCAATGTGGCTTAGAAGAAAATTCACAGATCGCTATATATTTATATTTGTGTGTTATATCACAATAGATGCTATTTATTGCAAGAAAAAAGTTTCATTTGTAGTTGGATAATAACACTATACCAAGAGCTTTTCATAGTAATACCAGAAGACAACGTTGCCAATCACAAACTTCATAGAATGAAAATAAAACGAGAAACAGAAATTAAATTAAAGAAAAAATGAAAAATAAAACTGAATATCGAGTTCAAAAAATATTGTAATAAAAGAAGGAAAAAAAAAGTGAAGAAAACCTAAAGTTGAGACAAAACCAAAACTTGAACTGAAGAATTAATGTAGATAAAATTTATATACTAGCTACTCTCTATTTAGCAGATAAAATTTCAACATTTTTCTAATTTTTATTTGGGATTTTGATTCCCTAAGCACGTTTGATATAATTGTGTTTGGTATTTGGTCCACGATAAACCAAGCTACGTTGTGTAATGTTAACTCTGCAAAAAGGAATAAATTACCTTTTTAATATTATTGGCATTTATTGCTGATTCCTGCACATTATTGGGTTTACCGCGAGGTGAAGAAATTTCACCAAATGGAGCAGTAAGGCATCTCCTTCCCTCCGCAAGCCTATGGGAGGGAGACCCCTGGGCAAGGTCGAGTACATACCCTGTACAGGGTATGTAAACTGACATGGAACTCACTGGTGTCAGTATAGTCTAATTGGGCACACAGCAACAAGCAGCTGTAGTGGTAAATTAGACACTTGGCTGCGCAGAAGATCACGACGGATAGTGACAATGGGCAGGCAAAAACAGTTAGAGAAGAACCGTGAGAGTTACAGAGGAGTTGCGACCCTGTTACTTATAAGCAACAGAAAAACTAATGTTCGACTGCGGACACAAGATGGATAAATAGATAGTTTGGTTTTAAATATTTTATATATAGGCAATCATTAAAATATTTCCACATTAATATAGCACTTTGCAGTTTAACTTTAACTGTTGCTTAGTATAGGTAAGACACAATGAATAAAAATACAAAAAATAACCTTTAAAATCTTAAGGACATGATTTCCCACAAATCTCTTGCCATGATAAGCTTGTCGTTGAACTCCAAGTGAATTAAAAGGCTTATCTAAGCGATTCACTAATGGACCAAATGACTTTTTAAGGTCGTGGTTCTTCAGATTCTCTAATTTAAGTAACTAAAATTTAGGCCAAGTATTTAGAACCTTTAAATTTGAAGTGTGCATTATGTTCTGTCGTTCTCAGAATTCATTTTAAACAAAATTAAATATAATATGTTTCCATATTACGTGGTTTTTCTTAAAGGTTATCTCTTCAGAAATATATCTATTGTCTGTTTTTCTTTTTCGAGTTGTCGCAGAATGTGGATGGAGATGGCCTCTTTATCAACTTCCATTTTTTTTTCGCAGTCAGCGCTCACTTGTTTTAAAGAATGAATTTGCAAATGAGGGTGGATGAATTCGTTGTACATTTCTCCACTATCGATTGCTTTTTGTTGGATAGCGAGTTTTCCAGCCATTTTAACATCAATCAGATGACAAGCGTTTTCGAGCATGTTAAAAATTTCTAATACGTCCTCACTGAAATATGTATGTAGTGCTGGAATAGCAACCTGAAACGATAAAGATGAACTGGAATTTTAAATGATAATCCAATTATATCAAATATACAACAATACTTGAATAGTCAACTAGCTAGAATGAGTTTTATTGAAATGAAATCAAAAGTGACATGTATCCGATTTTTACCTGGTCTAATGGTACATTGAATAATGGTTTATCAATTGTGCTGTTGTAGAATTCCTCTAACTTTAACATCTCGCCTCTATTTTTATATTCGTCAAGGTCGGTCTGAAGAGCTGCCAGACTTCAAAGTGTTACACTCTTGTTTTGCAGGTTCATTACCTTTAAGTATGATAAGACAGAGCAAACAAGCATGTCCTGTTTTGAAAAACAATGCAATTTAATTATTATCTATGCTTTTGTTGGAAAAAAAAATCAGTTATCTGTATCAGCTTAAAATATATTTACAGTTGGGTATTTGTATTTAAAAATAAATACTACTACCTTAAATAAATAAATAACACAAAGAAATTCGTAATCACCGAGGTTAAAGACATGGAGTTTTTTTATTTTTAGCTGAAAATAGAATAGAATTTATCATTTATTTTATAAACTGTTTTTTTAAAAGCTCTCCCTTTTTAATGTATTACGTATTTCCAACTTATTTGAATCTTTTCGTTAGATTAGGCCAAAAAATAGCTTAAAGCTAATTTTTATAGAAAGACCTACGTGTTTAATTCTGGTGTACTTAGAGCTCACATTTGAGCATATGGTAAATAACCGTATTTATGGTTGTCAGCCAGACAACCATAAACTTTTCGCACTGATACGAATCATTTGCTTCTCATACGTTGAGTGGGAGATACTCGGATTTGAACCCGTAATCTAATGGTTAGGAGTTAGATGTCTTACCAATTGAGCTATCGAGGTACTGAAATCAAGGAATATTTAGTATAGTAGTGGACAATGGATGGAATATCTTTGAAGTATAGCACATAACCGTATTTTCTAACAACGATATGTTTTATATTTTTTAACTTTTTCCTTGTTTTGTATATAGCATAAAATAGTTTTATTTTTTTCATAGTCATAATAATGCTCTAGGTTTACTAATTTAAAAAGTAATATGTGAAAAAAAAAAATTATGCATAATTAATTTAAATCTGTAACAGATTTATTAGTCATTGAGCAACTCGCGAAAACAGGTAATCATTCGCGAATGTTTTTTACCTTTGAAAAAAAAAAAAAAAAACATTTAAGAAGAGAAGCAATGTTTAGGGTAACAATTTTCCGTCTAAGAATTGTCCCGGGGGGAATTTTCCGGTCAATGAAAATCTTGAAAATATCATTTTGAAGTGAAAGCGGCTATTTTTAAATTCGCACTGTCTATAGTCCCTGTACATTATGTAAACATTATTAGCGCTCTAACGGAGATGAAAGAAACCCTATGGAGATACACCAACCCATTTTATCTATGCGATTTAAAAAGCATGTGCGCACCTTTTCTTTTCTCTTTATTCTAAGTTGATGAAGAATGGCGAAATTTCAAATGGGTAATAGTTTTTCCTTATACGATGAACTGAAGTCAAAAAACGACTTTTGTCGAAAGTTGGATTTGTTATTTAGTTGTAGATATCTTTTTTTTTCTTAATCGATAAAATTTCAAATTAGAGTAAAATTTGTTTACGTTTGCTTAGTTCTAGATCTAGAGTGAGGTTATGATAAGAAGGAAAAAAATTGTTTGCATACCTACGGTTTTGTGGAGCAAAATTTAAATGTTATTTTTAATAGCAAGAAGAACAAAGGATATCCGTTTCCAATTCGAATACCAAAAGATGGGCAAATGTTCCCAATGAGTGATGTTGAAAATTAACATAATCATGAAAGTATAAGAAATTTGGGGTAGTCAAACAGATGTATTCACAATTTCTATCTATTCACAATATCGGTATACGCCATTTGCCCAATTTTATCCAAAATGCAGGTGTGAAAACTAACATATACTTCTGGGTTTGAGCTCTTGTTAATCTCAATTTTTACAGCCTTCTGCCTGAAAAGTTATAACTTATTTTAATAAAATACTTGTATATGTTTCTCAAAAAATTATCTTTCCATGATTTATTTCTAAGACTGGAAGATTGGTAGTGGCAAGCAATCTTTTATTCCAGGAGGGAATATTCGAACTAATCGAATTGAAATTTAAACGATCTCTTATTTTTCGATTGTTCGAGCCGTTTAATCAAAGAACAAAAATTTTTGTTAGTTAAATTACCTATACATACATACATGCATGCATGTATGTATGTATAGCGTGCGTGTGTGTGTGTGTATGTATGTATGTATGTAT
>JAUZNK010002337.1:0-11526 GCA_035046665.1 Euphysa ruthae
CCACACTTATGGAACAACCTAGATAATAATTCAATCAAAGAATCAAAAAGCGTCACTACATTTAAAAGAAATGTTAAGTTATATCTTCTTAAATTTATTATGTAAAGCCAAAAGTTGCATTAATCTCAAACACTCACCAATCCCATATGTATCTTTATTAGTTTTATTCTTTATTTTACGATACTAATTTATGTATGTATATTTTTGTTTATTTTATTTGGTGAAATATATATTACACAACAACAACAACGATAGACAAAAGTGCTGTGATGTTTTTTATTTAAGTTTTGAGGTATCAAATGGTCTTTGATAGCAGTTTTTTTATATGATGAGTTTTGTAAGGCTTGCCACGCTATTAAATAACTAGATGGGCTTATTCATCATGCTAATAATTTCTTCAACCATCTGAAGATGTGACGAAGTCTCTATTGATCTAGTGGGGATCCGATCGACACTCTGACACATTGACAGTCCGACATTATGATTCGACAGATGAGAATATCCCTTAAGGCTGAACATTTTCTACTAGTTAAAAATTTTAAAAAAAATGTTATTACAGTACTATCCAATTTTATTTTAAATTTAAACGAATGAAAATTATTTCGTAAACAATCGTTTTGAAATAAATGTCTACCTTTCCAAAACCTGCCAGACAAAAATTTACGCGTACATAAATTTCGAGACAGAAAGGGTTTTGTTGATTTTGAGTTTTTGTCTCAAGGGTTTACTTGAAAAATGAAAAACATCGTAGACGATTGAATGAGGTAATTTTATATCAAATTTTTAACTTTACCATCAGCCAGATTCTCAAAATGTTATCTTATTTTTGAGAAAATTCATGGGAAACACTTAAATTCATATTCTGAAAAAAAAAAACACGCTTTAGAAATTATTCCTCACTTCGAATGCATTCTTTCTGGCGTGTTTCGCACCACACGACTCTTTATAACAATACACAGCAGGTTTTAAAATTAACTTCTATTCGGAAAGTTTCACTATGGAGGGCGAAAGAATTATCGTAGGAAATAGACACCAATTTTCACTAATACATCATGGTTATATATATATATATATATATATCAAAAAAATAAGCAACGCCTACACAACATATATTGGAGGTGCTAGAGGGGTGAATGCCGAACAGTTTTGAAGCTGCAACCACTATCGATATGGATCATATAAATGTTATAGACGTGGGAGTACACGATCACCAGCCGGACGAAAACGTGATTCTACGACAAGACATTGTCTATGAATTTAGAGTTGAAACTGAAAACTACCCAATTGTACTCATAAAAAAAGTTTATAATCGAACTTTTTCAAGGATATAACGTCAGGGTGGTGGTGAAAGGCCTCCCTAAATTCCCGAGTTCCACAATATGAATACGCAATTAAATTGTACGGAAAGAAAACATATTCCAGATATACTTGATACAATTGACGATGTCATTATTAACGATGAGTGGGCTGAACTTGGGAAAGGTAACGATTGGGGGATCGTTGTCTCTCGGACTGACAAAAAATTTACAAATTTTAAACGATTCTTCTCGTAGTTATGTCGACGCAACATTTCGTACAGGATTCGTACAGCCATTTTAGATTTTGAGCAAGCTATTCTGACTGCTATAAAAACAGATTTCCCGAGAATGCGACTTCGTGGGTGTTAATTCCATTTTAGCCAAAGCTTGTGGAGATGGATTCAAGATCTTGGCCTAAGTATTTCATACAGAAACGATGACGTGTTAAAAATAAACATATGCAAAGTCATGTCAATCGGCTATCTGCCAATGCAGATTTTACGAATGAATTTTGACAGGCTGGCCCAAAGTCCTGAAACACAACGGCTGTTTATCGAGTATCAAGCTTTCTATAACTATTTTCGAAATCTTTATTTAAATGGGAGCTTCCCACCTCCTCTATGAAATGTTTACGGACGAGCAATGTGTTCCCGTACAAATAACTTTGTGGAAAGTTTTCATCGAAGGTGGAACAAAGCGATTGATGTAAGACACCCTTCTATTTGAGATTTTATTAAGGGTTTAAAAGACCAGATATCTGTGAACCGAGCCAAGAAAGGATGAAAAACGGAAATCCACCTCAACCAAGGAGAAGAAAATGGCAGCTAAAATTTTACATCTTAAAAGCCAATATCGGAACGGTGAAAGAAATCTAGACCAATATTGGAATGCTGTGGCTAATTTTACAACCAAATTCACTGCTTAATTGTTTTTTATTTATGTGCTCTTTAGTTAACTACTTTTATGATATTAGAAGGTCTTATTTAATGATCA
The DNA here is from genome assembly GCA_035046665.1 of Euphysa ruthae. Classification (NCBI taxonomy): domain Eukaryota; kingdom Metazoa; phylum Cnidaria; class Hydrozoa; order Anthoathecata; family Corymorphidae; genus Euphysa; species Euphysa ruthae. The sequence continues at coordinate 2,292 of JAUZNK010002337.1, forward strand.
GAAGATGGTACTACCGACTTTTAATGTTTAAATGGTTTTGTATGATATATTTACTTTTTAGATTAAAAATTTAATTTCAAGTTATGATGTTTTATATCATCCCTCAACTAAAATTTACGCCAAATTTTATTCCTTAAAAGTCAAAGGTAACATTATATTTAAAAAAAATTTATTTTAAGATTTCCACCATTTTCGCGATATTATATTATATTATTTCATTTTAATTATGAATTATGATTCCGCGTATACTCCAGAGAAATCTTATTTGTATTCCCTTAGAGCCGAGTTTAATTTTTCTGGCCTTTTCAATGAGTTTTTTGGACTATAGGTATGCCGGGCTATAGGTGTGTCGGACTAGGACTATAGGTGTTTCGGTCTATAGTTGTGTATGACTTTAGATACGATCTAGTCTAGGTAGTCTTAAAGAAAAATCACATTTTGTCGTATATATCTTAATTTCTTCATTATGTAAAACTACAATATATATTCTTAAATCGACCAAAGAATGCAGATGTTAGAAAAGCATTGATTTCGAGGTTAAGAATACTAAAAATACACTGACTAAGAAAATATAAAATGATACACATCAATGGGAAAAAAACACATAAATCCAAAAAATATATATATTGATATGTGATAAAAATACACGCATTTAAAAAACTACTTGATTGTAAAATATGTATTCATGGAAAAAAACACCTTAATGTACTAATACCCAGGAAAATTTTTTAAATAAATTTATAAAAACAATAAGAGTGGATTTTTTCCATCAAGGTTTGCCTTTTTTAAATCCTATTATTTTTGTTTCCTAAATCACATCGAACTTTTATTTCTTTTCCTTAATATTAAATTCCCTTTTTTAGTCATGTAAATTATTTTACCTCCTAACTAATATTAACCTTTACTAAAATTCCTAAAATATATATAAATATCCAAACCGTAGAGGGCAATTTTTTTTGGGCGAAAATTAAAATCTAAAACAGTGGTAGATATGAATTTCAAATTTTTACAATGGCTTCATACCAAAAAGTTTACAAGTAGTGAATTTTGATTTTCTGATAAGATTTTGCCTAAGAGAATTTTTATGACATTTACCCAAAATCACCAGTTTGGTAAAAACGTTCTTGTTAAAAAAACTTCTCCATAAAAATCCATAAAAAAACTTTTCACTCATAAATTTTTTTATATCAATAAACAATTTTGCAAAATTTGAAGTAATCGATCAAGGCTATAAATTTTATTGTATGGGTAAAAATCACCATAACATGTTATTAAATTTTGTTTTATATTAATATTTTAAACGAAGCAAGAGCAACCTAACGAAAATAATACAAAAGACAATAACAAATCTAAAATAATCGAGCACCATACGCAAGACCTTGTGTTTTCTCTGTAGTATTCGAAATATAAAAAAAAATAAGAATTTTTTCCCGTTGACACTTTTGAAAATTATTTTTGCACCGACAATTGCTCACCGACAATTGCCCACCAGAAATTTCTCACCGCTATATTTTTTCACCATTTTTTTTTTAATTCTTTATGTATGCATACACTTTAACATATATTAGCATACTAAGATACAAAAATGGAAAAAAATTAATTTTTTTGTAAAGTCTCCAAGGCCATCTACTAGTATACAAACACAGCATAGGTAATTCAAATAAAATGGAAAGCCGAGAAATAAATAAAGCAATTGATTGTTATAACTTGATATCTATATTTAGTCATAGTCAGAATCGAAAGTTTGCAAACTCAAGTGGATGATAAGAAGAACTTTATAGGTTTTTCAATGTAAATGTCATATATAACGTCAAGTTGAGAAGATGAACTTTTTTGATCGATTTCCTAGCAGATTAGAATACGTTGTTAAATATGTGAATTTTGATTATCTTATTCATCTTTCGAATGAGAGACATAAAATCAACCATCAACCCGGTTTCAGCGATGTTATCATACCAAAGACAAAACTGACATGGACAAGGTTCTTCTCATGTTCTGCAATAAGAAGATGTTTAGCAGGTGTTGTTGTGAAGTCACCATCAAATATGGGGTTTTGTGCTGTTAGATCGTATTCTTTAAACCCTGTCATTGTAATCAATGTTGATCACGCATTATCAACAGATCTTTGTGCATGATTTATCTCTTTGATTAACAGTTTAGAAGTGGTGCTTTGTGTAACATTTTTTGATTTGCTTTTAGTGGCAAGTTTATTTTTTTATCGTGTCTGACAACTTCTTATCTTTATCTATAAAACACTCTTTTTGAAATTCTGCACATCCATCTTTACAATAGTACAAAAAACGTCAATAGGCGTTTAGATGCTTCGTCTTGTACACGTTGACCTCTTGTAAACAGTTTTCTACTGCAATGTGTGTCACTCTAAGCACTAAACTTATTCAAAATTGAAAAAAATCTCGACATAAAGTAACTGGTTTAAGTTTGTTCAACATTAGAACATGTATTTAACTAGTTTTCTTAGATGTTGGTTCAAGGAAACAATTATCTGATTAAATTGTGTTTTCAGTTTCAGCTTCACCGACATTTTGGTTCTAAAGTAATACATGCTCGTATATTTTATAATAAAATACATTGCAAGCAATAACTTTAATATAAGCTTTCAAATTCCTTAAAAGTAATTGCTATTTTTGAATGGATACTAAATCAATGCAGAATCAAAAAACATTTTTAGATTAATTCTCATGTATGTAATGTTAATTCTATTAAAATAATATATTAATATTTTTACCTTATAACATATATTTCTCCTTGGTGTTTGAATGGCTTATCTATTTCTGACCAATTTTATCGCTCACTGACTTTTGTCCATTTTTGTCATTTTCAGTTGAGACAAGGTCTTTTCCTTTCTGGAAAATAATGTATTTATTCGAATCAAAAACCAGTAACTTTTGTCAGTAGCAGGTCACTATCCATTTTGTTATGTTGTTTTACTACATTAGTATTACATATTAGTTACTCTAAATTAAATTCTGATTATATTAACTGTTACCATTTAATCTCTATTAGTTTGTGCATCCGTGGCACAGTGGTTTAAGGAGCCGAACTACGAGACTGTAGTAGAAAGGTATGTGGTTCGAGCCCATATGATTTTGTGATGACGTTTATGGTGAAACCACCATGTAATTTCGGTCAACATATTATAGCAAAATTTAGTTAGTGTATTTCTGTTCTCGTCCTGTGTCTCAAATTCGTAATGTATGTATCTATAAAAAAAATATCAATTGTAACCTTTTGTTTATAAACTAAAACAAACATTTATTAAATTTGCCTTTCTAATAAATATGAACAATAAACATAACCTTATTTCATCAAAAAAAGTCAAGAAGAAATGAAAACCCTGAATAAAAATGACAGGCATACTTTTAATATATTTTTAACATGCCATTGTTTCTTCACTATTAAGCTACTCTTAGGTACCTAATAAACGTACCCCGTTTATTAATTTCAATTTTCCCCATCCCGAACTTTATTAGCACCCACCGCTTATTAATTTTAGAAGTCTAGGAATCTGTTTCCAGCTCACTCACAAAAAAATTTTGAGGATCAAATTTATAAAAATCTGCAAAAATACATTTCTTAGTAAAGTACTAGTACAGTTTTTTCTTCGTTTGTGCAGCTGTTTAATTCACTTTAGTCTTTTGTTCAAAAATAAAGCTTAATCATATGTTAAATTGATTGTTTAACGTCATCCTTCTATATTCTCTAAAACGTTCTAACCCACTCCCCCCAATCCCCGTTTATTAGAAATTTTGGCTCAAAAATCCGATGATTCAGCGAAAACAAAACCTATCATACTATAGAGAATTTTTGCGTTGTTGCCAAATGAACTCCAGCTGAAAAGCTCGCTTTTTTGCTTTCGCAATAATTGGAAAATATAAAGCTTCCTTATGCTATATAATTTCTACGAGTTCCGATTACAGAGCCTGAACTAATAAAACTAAAAAATGTATATCTTAAAATTCTAACTTCATCGTTTCTTAAATCAGATCCATGTTTCTTGTATCGGGATGCTCAAGTTGTTTACTTCCCAATACTTTGAATTCATAGGGCTATTCCATTTTCTCTCTGTATATAGGTATGGACGTAAAATTTCAGGGGGTATTTTTCGTTGCTTTCTAGGGTGTCAGGAAGTGTCGGGATATTTTTCCTAGGTGATAATAAAAAACTTTATTGTCAAGGACTAAATCGGAAAATACCTAACTTTCCAGAAGGAGTAGACCAACAATCACCAACTTTCCAATGAATTTATTTTGCGTTTAAATTTTTCTAGGGGTAATGGAAAGGGTTACTTATTCTGCGCTGATTTCGTAGTTTTTTTTAAAGCTGTCAGCAACAAAAAAAAGAAGCTTACTAGTATTAATTTTCGCGTTTTTGCCAAATGAGCTTCAGAGAAAAATAAAAAAGGGTAAAAACTCAGACGAAGTGTACTACTCATTAATGGATAAATACTGCTCACAAAGTTTTATCACAATTTTTACCCTGATATGGTTGCTAGAACACAATACATAGCCACGATATAGAAAAAGGAAAGAACTTTACCTAGTATCATGCAATACAAAAGTAACAACGAGGACCAAAGAAAATCTTTTTTTTCTGAGCGTGCTCAGTTGTCACGAGAACTCTGTGTATTATTGTTAACATTGAAAACATAATGGTTAAAACCTTTTCAACCATTGACCGCTATTCTATTTTTTAGATATCATTTATATAATATTTTGAACATAAGAAAGGAATTATATTTTTTGTAAAAAAAAAGAAAAAACAGAGAAATCTTTACCTTGAAAATTGTTTATATTAAATAAACATTTGATAAAATTTAAATTTCAAACCAAAATTTGTCTATCCAATTTTAATGGACGTTTAATTGCTTCAATTATTTCTATTGGGCCTAGCTAATTTTTAACATACATCTGATGATGACTTCTTGTTTTTAAAGTCGAAATATAAGTCTCAAGCATATTATTTTAAAAAATGATACAAAGATAGTTTTCTGGCATTAATTCAGATATTTGCTCCATAACCGTTTCTCGTAGTTTGAAAAGTTTGATCAAAACCGATTTATCTACTACAAAAAACCAAGCTAAATCAAATAAAAATTTAAAATGAAGAAAATAAATCAGTTTTTTTTTTTTTAACTTATTTTAAACAACATGTTAAACTTTGGGTAATCGACTCGATTATATGCACTTGTTTTTGCTCTTTTGTTATTTTCGCTGAATGAATTCTTGATCTTTTGTTCGATCTCTTTGTTTTTTCGGTCCTTACGTTTTTAAGTTTATGAATTTAATTGTTTCCAAAAAATATTACATTGCTTTTATTAATATTTATTTCTTAGGGAACAGTTGACTTCAAAATGTAATATTATTTTTTGTTTAAATATTAAAAATAAATAAAATTGAATGAATGAAAACTTTAACATGATTATGAATAAGCGCAAACGTGATTATTTACACATATTATTTTTGAGAAGATTATATAATTTCAAACGAAAAATCAGATAGACCACCACCTCATATATTCGAAAATTATCTGTCTGATTTTAGTCAAAATAAATTTCGTGCATTTTAGGCACAAAAATTGTTTGTCACACCAATATTTCCATTGTGGTTCCGTTATACATCACACACAAAAACAGAGAGATTGATTCATCTGAAGCACAGTAAAAAAAAAAAAATGTGAAAATTAAAAAAAAAAAAATAATTAAAAAAATTTATTTTTAGGTTTTCGAACTTTATCCAGAGAGGTTAAAAATGTTTCCTTGATTTTATGTTTAAAAACGTTATAGCTTTTGATTGATTTTATTTCTAGATAGCTGTTCCATATAAAGAGACCTTTTGATGACAGATAATTTTTTTCTATGGTGGATCTTTTCAAGGGTGTATCTAGCCTTAGATGGCTGTTGCGTTCTTCTATTTTCAGAAATTTTTAAAGATTTCAAACATGTAATTTAAGTTAGGTCTACTGCATAATTTTAATGCATGTGCAGAAATACTTGGATTAACCCTCAAATCAACAAGCAGCCAATTTATGGCTCTATACTGCTCAGTACCAATAAGGGCACGACTATTTTAATTTAAAAAAATCTTTACAAACGCATTTTAAGTGATTTTTTAAGGCCTAAATGCCAGGCACATCATGAATAGTCAAAGTGAGGTTGAATCAGAGCATTGCACTTTCAGAAAGATTGTTTTCTATATAAAAATCTAAGTTTTGAATTAATTTTATTTGAAACATAATGGCCCATTGCTCTTCACTCAGGGTTTGATCTAAGAAGCATCATAGGTATTTTACTTTTTGTTCGCTCCAATTAAAAGTGTCTCTCTTTGTTGCACCTTTGTAAGTATAAAATCCATATCACACGCACAAGACTTTAGGAATGAGAAAGCTTTTTTATTATTCCAACAATATATTTTTATGTGCTGTTTTAGAACAAAATATTCTTTAAAAGACAAATTAAGTTTAATTAATGTTACCTTTGAACTGTGTAGACGTATTCTATTTGGCTCTATCGTTTTAATGCACACGCATGTTTAAAAAAATTTCATTTATTATATAGCTTTGTGTTTTTGCGGAACACCAAATCATAACTATTAAGGTAATTACGAAGTGCCTAATTATCAAAATTAAGTTTATTAATCAAGTTTTCTTATAACTTTATGACGTCAAAAGTTCATTCATTTTTTTCTGTTTCCTATACATTGTGTAATTCAAAAATGTACATGCAGCAGTTTCCTTTTCTTATGCGATATAGCGGCGACATCATACTCAAATAAAAATCTTAATATAAAGTAGAAACTTTTCTTGCTTTTTGGTAGATCGCGCGAGCGATATTCTAAAACTATACTATTTCGATTATTTAGTTGGATTATATTTTTGATAAAATAAATAAAAATACTTGTAAAATGTCCATATTACATTTGTCAAGTACAATTTAAATCAAACAATGTTTATTTGTAAAGATGCATTCGTTCATAGAAGACGAAAATATTTTCAATGCACATGGTTTATTTTTAAGAAAGAAAGAGTTTTTTCCTTCATCATACAGTTTATATTTTAAGATCATAGAAGTTCTCATTTATCTCGATATATTTACTAGTTTTTTGTTATTTATTATTTTTAAAGTATATTTCATTCCATGGTTTGATAAGAATTAGTTTTTATAGGAAAGGTATATTATGCTAAAACTTTTAGTAATGAGGTTTTTTAGAAGCAATGGTAAGCAATGGTAAAATTAAAACAAGTAGGAGCTCGTGGAATCTGAGGTCGTAACATTTTTTTTGAAAATAAAAACGATACGAGGCTCACATTTCAGACGATCCAGTAAAATGGGATTTGTTCTGGGATTCTCGAAACAAACTGAAAAAGTGATAAGAGAAGCTTAACTAACCTAATAGAATAACAGAAATAATACAAATCAAATTTTACTCTTACAGAAGGTTTGTTTTCACAAGTACAAACCAAGTAAAACGAGTTTCTAACATAAGCAAAGATATGTTCTCCTGCAAAATTAAATTCCCACCAAAATTTTCAGAAATAATCGTTCGGGAAATTAAATTAAATAATTATGTAGGCTGTTATAAGTCGTTTGAGTTTAAAAAAATCCTCTTAATCGTTAGAGAATTCTAATCACACATTTTTTGAAACCAAAATAATGGAAATAGTCTAATATCTATGTAAAAACAACATAAAAATTTTTTTATACTGTTTCTAAGACCTTTAAATTTTTGTTTTTTTTCTTGAACACGATACTGGGAAGCTACATCTTTTGTAGAGCATATATAATATATTTTTTTGAGGGTTGGCATCTTTCTATGAGAGTGTGTATATTATTTAAGAAACATCACTTTTGCTTCCTTAGAAATTTTGGCTGGATTGTACATCCTAGCATCATCAACTATACCCAAAATATTTCAAGTTAGGTTTACATTCAAATATTATGTCTGAGTTGTAGTTAGACATATATTGGGAACACCACAACGTTAAAATAGAGAGCACATGTTTGAGCGAAAAGTATGCGAAGCCCTTGAAATTCAGTTCCAGCAATGCGCCCCTAAGATAGGTGAAATAAATTTTGACGACGTTGAATATGTGAAAACACATTGATTTCATACTTACATCACTTAAAGAAACCACCGTAATGTCCCTAATTGTTAAATATAACGTGAAGTATTTTGTAGATGATGGTTTGTAGTTGATGATGCTAAATCCTGCTGATGATAAAATTTAGTTTCGTGAGAATCACGTATTAATTGAAATAATATGCACACTCCTGAATTATATACCGTTTATATTAGCTATAGCGAGCTATATTTTTTTCTAATGTTTCACCGTTTTTTGAGGACTAATTTTGCAATTTTTAAATCTGTTTTTTAAGCTATATCGTAAGTAATATAGCTTTATGTAAGAACTGAATTGTATAATTATATTATAAAGTTATGTTTAATGCCTCAATTTGGCAAACATCCCTCTTGTCAGTACTAAGAAGAATGTTTGAAGCATTGCTATACCAACACCCTTTTTCTCCAGTGAAACATTTCTTTTTTATGACCAATATCCAGCCGACTGCACACAAGTTAACAGCAATAAATATATTTACTAAAAAACAACCAGAATCAGCTATTTTGAAGTGAAATAATGTTAAAAAGTCAGTTTCGTGATATATATATGTGCGATTTTATATAAATGAAAAAAATCGACTGTCGTTCATCTTTTCAAAAATTTGTGACTGAAAATTTTTGGAAGCAGCTAAAATAAGAGTTTTTCTTGAAGTTCTTTAATTGAATTATTCAGTTTTTTTATTTCTTCTTATTGCGAGAGAAATAATTAACACATTGTGTGTGTATTAGGATAATAGTCAATAGCGGTCATGTATAAAACAATTCGCTCAGAATTATAAACAAATTAAAAAGTGCACCACTGGCGTTAGAAATTTTTTACTTTTAAATTTTGGTTCTTCATTTTTATTGTGCAAATGATCAAAACTACCTGCTAAATAATTAGCAATGATGTTTAAATTTTCATTATCAATTTTATTAAACTTTGGAGTTACTGGCAGACGAGCAGCAGGTTCTCTTCTTTGAAACTTTGGGATGTGGTTTTAAATTTTGTTGTAGTTCTCTATCTTTTCATCTCATATACTGAAAATTAAAGAGATAAAACGCATGTCATGAGTTATAAAATTTTATTGAGCGACGTTTCAGGAGTCATGCTGCTCCTA
>JAUZNK010002338.1:0-11525 GCA_035046665.1 Euphysa ruthae
ATACTAAGATTAATAATGATAAGGGGTTTATGATAGCAAATCCAATTGTCACAAAATTTGTAATTAAATGATATAAAAATTTTATGAATTCTAAATTTCATTGTCAAAAAGTCAACATATGCAAACTTTATTTATTTGAAAACAGAAAATTTTCGGAAAATATAATAACCAATAACCGTAAGATTTTGAAGTAATGCTTGTCATGTACAAAAAACCAATTGCTTATAACTGAAAACTCCCTAATATATGTTGAATATCACCTAATTTCTCACAAGTCACAATGACATTAAAAACAACTTTAAAAACCTTGATAAGTAAGTGATAACGACAGATAGCGTATAACTTTTGATTGAAGAGAAATGCAACTTTCGAACTTTAACATGTGTTATATACGCAATTACATAATTACACAATCACATAATTACACAATTACATAATATATACTTAATATAAAGAAAAAATATCAGCCTTTAACCACAATTATGATAACATTTTAAATTTTTTACCTTTACTGTACAATTCTCTAGAAAAATCCTCATTTTCACCTGGGTGCCAAAATATTATAATTCTCCAAATTGACAACATGGTTTTCTTCATCAGAGAAAATTTAGTACAATACCAAATCTTCAAAATTTAAGTTATACTAGCAGTAAATAAAAAAATCTACTGCACATTTAATTTAAAAAAAGGTAAAGACTCTTGTTTATCCACCCGTTTTGTAAAAAAAAAAAAAAAAATAAAATAAACTTACGAAATTAACACAAGCTCTTTTTTGAGAACACCAAAAGCAAGAAAATAAAAAACATTATCTTACCTTACCAGAAAATTATTCCTGCACCTTTTACGAAGCTGTAAAAACTAAGAAGAATTGCTTTTTGTTAAGGTTTAAAATTCACAAAACAGCTCTTAGATATCTACACTCAAGCTATCAAGGTCGTAAGAGAATCAGCACACGTTGCCATGCTCTTTTGAGTTTAGAAAACTAAATGAAACTAGATTCCAAGCCCCGTAATCCAGCACGTCGCTTATAAAAAAATTGATTGAACCTTCTGATTTGCACAAAAACCATCCCCATTAAAAAATATTTTTTTCACAGTAAAATATTTCAGGAGTGCGGACAGTAAAGAGACAAAGTCTACAAGGAAGGGATTTGCAGAAAGCCTTATTTGTCCTGCATTTCAATTTTGAATAAGTCTGTTCCAAGTAAAGAAAATCCATTTTATGTCTCTGAAACATTTAACATCAAGCTCAATTAACATTCAGAAATGTGTTTGAATGTTTCAAAAATAAGTGTATATTGTTCGAAGTAAATTTGTTCGTTTACTCAAGCGTATCCGAGGGCCAAATACTGTTATTTCGGTCGTTTTAAGCTATTATATTGAATATAAAAAACAAATAAACTTGCTTGTGCTTCATCGAAAAAAAAAGTTATCAAAAAAACGTGCGCCTCAAACTTCGACTGTAGAAACATGGAAAAACTCAATAGCTTGTTGTTTGCACGAGCGCAAGTTAAAATGTATAGTCTCACTTTATTTTGAATCTTCTATTTCGTCAATAAAAGGTTGCAACTCACAATCGATTGTGAAGGTTCCCCAAACGACTAATGCTTAGTGTTAATATTGGTTAAAAATTTCAACTTTTATCTGCTGGTTATAAATAAGTTTTTGTAATATTGCATATTTTTTCGTTTTCTGCACTTTAAGAAAAGGTTAAAAGTGTGTTTGTTTTACTAAAAAAATTACTTTATTTTTTTTAGTAAAAAAAAAAAAATAAATATAGTTTTTTCCTTATATACGCCCTCTTCTCTCTATTTTTATTTGAGCCATAACAGCATAACTTTCCGCAAAAGAACAACGCTTTTTCTTTGAATAAAATGATTAAATAGTTCAAGTCTAATTTTATGATTACGCAGAAGACGATTTAACCAAATCTAAAGATTAACAATGCTGTTTAAAGAAATTCATGGATACAACTTAAAGACTTAACAATTAAAAAAAAAAAAAAGAAAAGTAAATAAGTAAAACTGTTGAAAGTTGATATGCATATGCTTCGGCAATCATTTGCCACTTTTATGTTAATTTTGCTCGATTGAATGAATTGATTATTATTCTTAACGTTCTTTATTCTTATTGCTCTTTGTTTTTCATGGAGAAAAGTAATCAAATGAACAATTAATTTAATCAAATTTTGAAAAAACCTTGGTAACTGTTTAGAATTAACATATCTAAATTAAGTTTTTTGTTACGCTTTTGGAAAAAATTTTTATGTTCTAATCAATTCATTAAATGTCCACGCATATCTTGCAGATCGAACATTGCTTCTGTTGGTGAATTTCCATCAAGAACTTCAGCTGTATAGGGAATTGGGAAAAGTTCACAGCTGTGGCCATCTGGCTGTTTTTAGACGGGAAGAAATGTTGTTAATTGTGTTTCTTGATTACTGACAATACTTTTTAAAGTGATTGAAAAGAGTTTTTCTTTTTGCCGATCGTGTTGAGTTAGTGTGAAACCTTTCGAAAACTTGACGCGTCCACTTAACAGACACTAATAAACCAATGATCAGAACCGTCGTGAATAAGTTAAACATGCTTTTAAGAATCAGGGAAGATTTAGTTTCTTTTGGAAGTTTAGTATGGACAGAAAGCTCGATTCTTTACCAATTTCACAAAATATAAGCTTTTATGTTGCATCCACACTACGATTGTTAAGCCGTTTATGTTTAGAAAACAATATTTCTAGGTATTTTTTCTCGAGATTTCCAAAAAATCTGTTCCACCATGAACCAATCGTACTTATCCACTCCAATTAACAATCAAGCTGACCGCCAGTTCTTCTTACTATGATGCGATTAACAGATTCAATATCTCCACTGGATTGGCTGGAACATTTTGAAAACCTTTGAACACTAATTTTGACTTTGCTCTCTTGTGTTGGAAGATTTTGAATTACTTTCTCGGAAAATTTGAGATATATTCTTCGAAAGAGTTCTACTCTTTTTTTTCAATAACAAACTTAAATCTTGCGCAAGTGTTAGTCAATGAGTGATACAGAATTCACTTTGTTGAAATTGCGTCAAAAAAAAAGAGCTATTTCAACGATTTCATCAAAAAGTTTATTAAAATATGCCAATTTCGAATATTCTTCATTCTTTTTCGTGTTCATTATGTTCTTTTTAGGAAATAATTTTTAAATTTTTTTTGGCGTTGTTCCATATTCCCTGTGGATTCACTTGTTTCAGTAGATTGATGTTATATTTTTTTGCGTATAGATCTATCTTTTTCATTGATGAGAACGCTGAAACCCGATTTGGCGATGGATTTGATTATGTATGACCCAATCCATTTGAACATAAATTTTTTACCTTTTATATCCTGGCATTTTTGGTTTTGTAAAAGCACTTTTGAGACAATTTTAAAAATTTACGAGGCATACAATGGCTATTATTATAACCTCTTCGATGCATTGCTTGGGCTTTCTTAATGTTGCAACTGAGCACGAGCTACTTCTCTTGTTGAAAGCGTTTGTTAGGCATTCATTAAAACTATCATAATCAGAAGAATTTGTATTTGTCTCCCTTGGTTATTTCAAGCTATACCAAACACCGATAGGTAGGACTGGATGTCTAATGTAAAGTAAAGAAGAATGCCAAATATTTTGCAGAAATCTGAACACTCGGAAACGAATTTAACATATTAGTTTATTTGTTTATTAGTTTGTTTATTAGTTTAGCCTTTTAGATTTAAAAATTGGTGAGAAAATAATAGAGTAAAAAAATTAAATTAAATTCTTGTTTTGCACATGTAATTTAAAAACAGCTTTTTCTGAAAGAAAAAAAAAAAAGAAAAGAAGAACAATTATCAGATATGGTAATATTCTTGAAAATTAATGACTCGCTAATAAATGAATGTTATGTAATATACAAAATCCAATGGGTGTTTTGAGTTACAAAAACTGGTAAAGAACTTTTATGAAATCCCATGGTTTTAAGTGCGTTTCTTAGTAATTTTATCGGTAAACATCAATACATCAATATGGAAAATTGTATAATACGAATCTACGACAATTTTTTGCAGGCAATTCTCGGCGACAACTCTCCGGCGGTATTTTGCCGTCAGTCAATTCTCTGCTGAATTCTCCTTGAGACAACTCTCCATGTAAAAATCGCCTTTAGACAATTCTACCTCAGAAATCTTTTTCTCTTTATTTTATACGGAAGTAAGTCAAATTGCTGGCGGAAATTTTTTGTGATCCCAAATGAAACCTGGGTTAATTCATGAGTGTCATAGGAAAAAAAAATTTTGAAAGCGCTCTGATTTTTTTTTTTTAATTTTTTGCATTTAAAGTCCAAAAAAATGACGTTATTTAATCTAATTAAATTTATTTTTTTCGCATGAAAGTTTATAATTTTTCTTTGTGCCTAAAGAACTGCAGAAATTAACGAGATTTAGATAAAAAAAATTTAATGACTAGAAAAGCGAATAGATATCATTTTCGAAAAATAGACTTTGCTTGATTAGTCAAATATAAGATAGGATATGAACATTAAGATGACTAAAATGAGACGAAGCAAGTTCATTCTCATCCTTTTTACAGGAGTTTTTATTTCAATGAAGCTTCAGAAAGGTGGTCTAGATAAATGCAAAAGGTGGAAATAAAGAAAACAAAAAATATGAAGTTTCAGACATGTGGTCCAAACTAATGCAGTAAAATCAGAAAAATCAAATATTTAAACTTTCTGTTATAAATATGTTTGTGTGCAACGAGAAGTTAAACTCCCTAAAGTGATGCAATAAAAATTCGAAAATATTTTGATGTCAAAGCAAAAAAATATTTTAAAAGAAAATAATAAATAATAAAAATTATTGTTTTTATTTTTGTTAAAAACAATCTTGCCAAATGTTATCTACTCAATTTATTAAAAAATCATTATTGGATACCTACAATCATGGCATACGTAAAAAGAAGACAAAGATTCGTTGAAGGGAACTAAAAATAGTTTAGGACTGACGGCAGAAGAAATGTAACGCCTGATAAACGATTTTGGGAGTGTTCTGAAAAACCAGTATGTCTAATTAACGAAAACAGTAACCTAATCTTCGGGAGGAATGTACAAACCGCACAAGTTATAGATCAAATTCGTGAATAGCCTGTAACTTTTGGCTTATGTGACGAAGTTAGAGGTGACTTTCATGTGCCTAACATGACACGAAGTTTCAAAGTACGAAGGGTTCGAGATGATACTGCTTCAGTCAATTTTCAATTGCTAGAAACGTTAGTTATACCAGTTGAATATCAGGAGATTTTATTTTTCTTCACGACTGCACAATGTGCGGTCTTTGGGACAGAAGCAAACGTGGCACTGCTGAGTGTATTACAGAAATGTCAATGCGATGGAACTTTTGAAGATGTCCTTGTTTTACCAGGACAGTATTACGCCATACACGTAAGTTAGTTAAACGATTACGTTTTAGTCATTTACGCACTTTTGCCAAATAACATAGAAGGTACGTACCAACGTTTTTTTAGAGCATTCAAAGCTTTGGATCCAGCTGCTCAACCACTGAGAGTTTTAAAAGAGTTTGGACATGCTGCAGAGTATGCTCTTTTCACAGTGTCCCAGCTAACAAACAATGACATCTCTGCTCATGGTTGTTTTTTCATTTAAGTCAAAATACTTGTTAACGAATGCAAGCCGAAAGATTGAAGGCTAGGTATGAAAACTGTGTAAAGTTTGATATGCTCTGGTGATATCTACCCACATTAACATTTTTTATCTCCTGCAAAGGCTTTTAACGCGTAAAATTTACTTGCACAACTAATTTGAGAGAGACTGTATAGGGCCGACCGTTGGGGGTCAACATAGAGTACCGACAGAACTGTCGTGGATTTTCTCGGTATTGCTTATAAGTTAAAATTTGCTTACTAGAGAACTGTTTGTTTGGTAATATCTGAATTTCTTATGAAAAAAAGAATTTCTAACGTATAGTTGTCTCACGGCAAATTGCTCGTTGGAAAATTGTTTCACGGCGAATTGTACACCAGAGAATAGTCTGACAGCGAAATTTCTCCGGAGAGTTTTCGGCGGAGAATTCCTAACGGAGAACTCTCGCGATCCCGATAAATACATGTGGTATGAGAATTTCTATTTTTAAACGATTATTAAATTGTTGCAAAAATTATTGAAAAAAACAAAAGATGAAAAAAAGAAAACCTATTAGAAAAACCTCATATCTGCGTAATTTCGGCAAAGTTTTAAAAGCTAATTTTTTCCTCTCTTTTTTATGATTTTTTATGATAAAAATTATGTAAAACTTACAACATAAGTATGTGAGATCTAATATCTTTGAGATAAATAATAAATAGTCCATTAATAATAATCCATCCTAGTTGCTGCAAAGAGTTTTTATATAAAGAACATGGACAAGTTTATATTCTGTAGCCTCTATGATCGTTAATAAAGGTTTAACAACAACTTCATTCATTTATTTATCTATTTAACGTTGGTAACGCTTACATAGTTGTATATGGATATAATTATATATTAATAAACACTAATATAGACCAACAAAATTTTTTTCATATGTAAGTTATAAAATAAATAACAATAAAACAAAACCACACAAAGAACTAATGAACGGCATATTGGACATGTACATGATTTGCAGATCCATGTCATAAAAGCTGATTTGAAATAAGACAAAGGTTTACAGCTTTTGTAGCGTAGGGGGAGACTATTTCAAAGAAAACACGCTTTAAAGATAAGTGAGTTAGTGCCGTAACTAGATGTTCTTGCAGGTGGCAGATTCAAAATTAAAGAACTTGTGAGAATGGATGGTACATCTTTCAAAGATAAACTATCCCACATTCGTTTGGGATTTTATTTGTTGACAGATTTATATGTTTCTGCCATTAGACACTATAAATGTTTTTCATGAATGCTGATTGTATTTTCAAAGAGAAGCAATTCTATAAAATCAAGTTCGAAGTTATTGTGGATTACCCGAAAGTCTTGTTTTTGAACACGACAGATAAAGTTATAATCAGTGTTCTTACAAAACATCCATATTAAAGGACGGTAAAAAAAACTACATAAAACATAACTAATAACTAGGGTTCTCCTTTGTAAAATATCTAAATAGCTTATTAATCTAAGCAAACAAGAAAACTTGGTATTTGCTATAGTACATAGTTTCCGTATATGCATCGAGAAAGTCAATTTAGAATCAATATTAATTCCTAAAATTTAGACTTCATTTTTAATAAATACATCTTTTCCACCAATATTAAAAGAGACTGGTGGGGTTTTCATTCCCAATAACATTATTTGAAACTTTGCAGGATTCGTGGACATAGAGTTGTTTTTAAACCATTCCTTAAGTCTGGTAAGGTCTTTAGATAGACGAGACCAAACTTTATCAAAGGTTAAATCGCAAGCGTAAAGAGTATTATCATCTACAAAGTTACAAATATCGGAATCTATAACAAAAAAGGACATATCATTTATAAATATTAAAAAAATAGTGGACCTAAAATAGACCCTAGAGGATGCCTACTGCGATGCTCAACCACTCTCTCAGCGTCGAACCTAATTTACCTCTTTGTTTCCTTGATTGGAAGTAGCTTTTTATAAACTGTCGCTTAAAAGTAAATTTCACTGACAGGTTTTAGGGTTTTAAAAAATTTTAACCTGTATGGTTTAGTCGCTTATAATTTTGTTAAAATATCTCTCCTGGAAACCTATAATGCGGTCTATAACTTTTATATCATTTATTTATACGAAACATTTTTGGACTTGGAATGTTTAGATAGTGATCAGAGGCTAACTCTCCGAGGCTTTGATATGATCTGGTGTTAGCTTCTGGCAATATGAAGCGTGGTGGCTTATGGATATTTTTTAAGGAAGATCCTTCCTAGATAAGAAGAGATGATATTTTTCCCCTTTATCAACAGTTCATTTGTAAAATCCAAATAAAATGATTGAAAGTATTTTTTTCATGTGTTTTGTCGTTTTCCCAATAAGTCTATTTAGGAGCGTGAAGTATTTTGCCGGAGCTTTGAGACCACCTGTTCAAACATGGCCTTGGAGAATCTTGTTTAAAGTTTTATTCTTGGTAATTTCAATGCATAATGCATTAACTGGTGGCCTAATGGACCACAATTTGGCATTTTACACAGGCTAGATCAAATCTTCTTAGGCAAAGCATTGATGGGTTTGCTTGGCAGAGGGCTTTTATGGTTATGGGATCAACCAGCAAGTACGTCTCTTCACTGAAACTGTATTAAATATCTTTGCGAACTTTATGCCTAATGAAATTTTGACATGCAAAGCTAAAGAACCACCGTGGATTAATATTTACATCAAACAAGCATTCCGTCATAAAAACCACCTTTATAAGAAATATATTTCTAGTTGCCTGAGGCTGGGAGATAATGTCATTCTTGTTGAACACAGTAAATTTTGCTAAAAATTAACCTCTTTGATTAAAGAATCTTATTACTTAGACCTTGGTAACAAAGTAAACAAACCTACTACTTCTTCTAAGGCTTATTGGTCTATATTGAATCATTTTGTTAACAAGGTGAAAACTCCAATCATTCCACTAATACTTGTAAACGGAAATTATGAGAGTAATTTTCAATCGAAAGCCAATCTCTTTAATGACTTTTTTTCTAATCAATGTATTATTTTACTAAATGATAGTTCGCTACCAAATTTTTCTTTTCACACCGACTACCGTTTATCAGAATTAGATTTCAGCCACAATGATATATCTAACATCATTAACAATCTCAGCCCCAACAAAGCTCATAGGTATTACGGAATATTAATTAAACGGATCCAACTAAGAGGTAATTCTATTATTTCTCTTTTATAAATATTTTTTAAAAGTTTTTAAAGACAGAATTTTTCCCAATGATTGGAAAAAAGGAAATGCTATCCCAGTTAATAAAAAGTCCTGTAAAATAGTTACCCATCATTATAGGCCAACATCTCTGTAACCACTATTTAGTAAAGTGTTTGAAAAAAGGGTATTTATAGTAATCTCTTCAAGCATTTCACTGATAATAAGATACTTTCAGATAATCAATCTGATTTTAGACCTGGTCCTGGTAAATCAACACACTGCTAGATTGATATTTTTCAGGCTTATGATGGAAAAACCGTCTTTTGTAAATAGGGGTATATTTCTTGGTTAAAAATGTTTGACAAATTTTAGACAAAGGTCTTTTTTTTAAATTGAAAAAATAATAGAAATTTTATAACATTATGGCGAACTATTTACAAAATAGTAAACAAAAGGTACTGTTAAACGGTTTAAACTTTTTTTAGAATGATCTAACTGCTTAAGCTCCCCGGGGTTCTGTTTTAGGACCTTTGCTTTTTCTTATTTATGAGTTGCTTAATGGTTTATTATCATCGACAAAACTTTTTGCTGACGATACGTCTATCTTCTCTGTTGTAAATTGCGTAGAAAAAAACTGCAGTAACCTTAGCATGAATCTTTTCAGTTATTAATAGCTGGGCATGTCAATGGAAAATTATTAAAAAGCTTGCGGGATAGACGTTGTACCGTAGGTTAGCTTTTCTTTTATAACATAGTGAGGGATAATTATCCTAAAGTTTAATAAATTTTTTACCTAAATTTGTTCAGCTGCGCAATGTTATTCGTGTTAATCTAAACCTGCAAATATATGTATACTCAAGATATTCAAAGACAGCATCTGCAATCCCTATATAGTTTTGCCCTAACAAGTCTGCAACTGTATCAAATGCATGCACAACATCGGTTGGAGGAACAAACGCAATAGCAAAAATCATTCTCATGTGCACTTAGAAATCTGGATCAAAACATTTTCTCTCAAATAAAAAAAAATCTTGATATCTGAGCTCGAGTGAAAATATCACCAATACCGTTGAAAGCACCTAGTTGAATTTCAATCAACGTTCTTTCCTAATTGTTACGATTTGTTTATTTGAAGTACCCTGTTTGACACTTCTCTCAGAAATCTTAAAGTATGTTTGTCTAATATTATCTAGCAGTAAACCATAAACACAAGGTAAAACTGCAAAATTGACAAGCACCTGGATGGAATAAATTTGACAGAATATCTCTGGGCATACCTTGGATTTACCAGGTGGGATGAGAAATTTATCCTAGCCTGAGCAGATTAGGGTGCAAATTCCTGTCCTACCTTTGAAAGCGAACGGTCCTTCGCAAGTTGGTCAATTGAGGTAAATTCACTGCTGCTGCAGGTGTAATGTAAGGAATTAAATTTCCAAGGATTTGTTGGGAAGTTTCCTGTGTTGTATGGACCTTTGTTAGTTCGCATTCAGTTGTTGATGGTGCGTGTGTTTGATTGTTAATCTTTTTTTATTGAACCACATTTTTGCATTACCAATATTCAGATTAAGTTTCATTACTATTAGCTTTATTCATATAATTAAGACTGATGCACAGACATATATAAGATGCTAAATATTGTGTTCTTGTATCATACCACCCAGAAACGTTTAAGACTAGTTGCTTCTTAATTGAGCGAAATAATGTGCTAACTTTTATTTAGAAAAGATCTAACGTTTGAGAGCTTAAAACAATTCAGAAAGTTTATCAAGAACTGCATGGTTTACTTCCATTTGACACATTTATAACTTATTCGATTTCATTAACTTTTAACGAAGTTTTCATTGAAAATGTTTTAAAATATTTGTTACTGTTTTGGTTCAATTGGAGGCATCGTTAAATTCACAACACGGCATATAGTTTTCTGTGTTGAATGAAGAAAACATGTCGGTTCTTTTTGTCGGCCAAACTTTATTAGAAATGTTCCAATTCCGTACTCCTTATTCCGTAAACTATCATATCGACTTTTTATTTTTACAAACTGACCACCAGCTACTATGATTTCTGGGAGATGATTAGTATTTCCACGATATCATCTCACCCAATGAGCACCACATATGTGTCATTTTAACCAAATAAATATGCCAGTTTTTTTTGCAATTGTTTGGTATTCCACTTGTAGGTTTTTCGAATAGGGTAATCTAAAAATACTTTAATTTGTCGCTGTTTTTATCAACAGTTGTGTAGTCGTTCGAACATACAGCTGGACAACAGTTTCATTTCATCTTTAAAATTTTTAAAATACGAAAATAATATTCGTATTCTTGCTGCTTTGTTGTTTTTAATTTTTTATTGTAAAAATATCATTTTGGACTTTTTCTCGACATCAGTAAAAAAAGAACATCTCCGCAGGGCAGTTATTTTAGGGGTAACTATCCAGGAGGTAAGTTGTTTTCATTTGATAGAAAGGCACTCTATTGTTTAATCTGAGAATATCTTTGAACTATAGTTGACCAGTGGAGCGATTTACTCTTTCAGCATTTATAATTAAGATATTGTCGTATGCATCAAACATGATGTCTATACGCTTCTATCCAGAACTTCTAGCTACTGCAAATTTTAATAGATCATCTGGAAATTAGTTGCAGGTAACACCAGTACATCTAAATGTTCGAGCTAGCTC